>JANIJG010008929.1:0-23542 GCA_024611175.1 Megaceryle torquata | reverse complement strand
AGGAGCTGGGGGGAGGAGAGAGGGGGGTGGTGGCGGCGGGGCCAGGGCCGGGCGGCGGCGGCGCGGAGCTGCCGCCTCAGCACTTTCGGCAGAACAATGGGGCCGGGCGGGGGGGCGGGAGGGGCCGGGTCGGGGCCGCCGGCGGCGGCGGCAGCGGTTCCTCCGCTCCTCATGCCGTTCCCGCTTGCCCCTCCGCAGGCAGCCCCGATGGCCAAGCAACCTCCCGAGGTGAAGGCTCAACGCGACGGCGGCGCGGGCGGGAGGCTGCCGGCGGTGGAGGGGCCGGGTCCGGCCGCGCAGCAGCTGCGCCCAGGCGCTCCCGCCTCTCTGCCCGGCTCCTCCGCTACCGCCGCGGCGGGGCCTCCGCCGCGGGCTGCCCCGGCCAGCCCCGGCCCCTTCGCCACCCGCTCCCCGCTCTTCATCTTCGTGCGGAGGTCGCCGCTTCTGTCGCGCTCCTCCAGCGGGTACTTCTCCTTCGACGCCGAGCGCAGCCCCGCGCCACTCAGCTGCGACAAGGCCACGCAGACCCCTAGCCCGCCCTGCCAGGCCCTCAGCCACTGCCTCAGCGCCATGGGTAAGAGGGTGGAGGGGCGAGGGGACGCGGGACGGGGGGTGCTGCATCACTCAGGGTGTCACAAACCATCCCACGGGGCTCCCTGTCGTCACTCCATGCCAGGCACTGACACCTTTCACTCCTTGCCATGTTTGGGTTTTCCCTTCGGAACACAGCCTTTTTCTAGCCAGTGACACCTCCAGTATCCCACCCGCAGGTTTTCTGGATACCAGCAGCAGGTTGAGCACCCCTGTGATGACACCCTCCCTGCCGCAGCCCTGCCCCAGCGCCCGCTGTACCTGCGGCATGCTTACGAAATGCCCTGGCACTAGCTCAAGGTCCTGGCAGGACAATTCATGGGGCATGTGGGGGACTGGTGGTGGGTCACCTGGCTGATTTGGGGCAACCTGGCTGTGTCAGGGCTCTTGGCAGGTGACCCATCTGATTTGGGGTGACCTGACTGCTTTGGGTCTCTTGGGGGGCAAATCGTCTGCTTCAGAGCTCTTGGTGGGTGACTTGGGTGATTTGAGGCAATGTGGCCAAGTCGGGACTCCCAGGGGTCAACTTGGCTACTTTGGGGCTCTTGGTGGTCAACCTGTCCAGTGTGGGGCAAAGCCAGCTGATTCATGACAAATGTGTCCGCTTTCGGGGCTGTTGGCAGGCTGGCTGCTTGCCTGGGCAGCTAGGGGTGTGGGATTTCTGCAGGCTGGCCGGGCCGGCTGAGCAAATGTGCTGCTGGGGAACACCCTGTCATCCAGCACTTTTTACTAGTATTATTTTTATTCTTTTCCGGGATGGGTCAGTCCCCACTTGCAGAGGAGGGAGCAAAGTTGTTTAATCAGCTTCCTAGTAGGGGCTCATTCCTCGCAGGGCTTTTGTTGCACTGCTTTTTTGACGAGGTTTGTGCGAGGTAAGTGACTCCTTGCTCAGTTTGTTTTATTTTGCTACTGTTTCTCCCTCCATGAGCCTTGCAGCATCCTATGCACTGGGGCTCATGAAACCACACACCCCTCACCCTGTTTTGGTGAACCCCGAATGCGGGGGCGGTCAGGCGGGTGGTTTACATGTGGCTCGCCAGGTAAAGCCGGGTTGGAAGCCTCTAGTGGCGGGGAAAACATGCTTGTGGGAGCGGCTGAAGCCACCCTGCAATGGCCATTCCCATCTCATCGTCAGTTCCTCTAAGTTGGAGGAAACCTTTTGACTTACGCTTGGCGAAACCGGGGAAGGTGGGAGTGAGGCAGGTACGGCGGCAGCAGTGCTTTGCGGGGGATAACAAACAGACTCTAAACTTTGTACCATCAAAACATCATTTTTGTTGTTTAGATGTGTTTTGTTTTGTTTTTTTTTCTTCCCGGTTAATGTCTGTGGTTACAGCTGCAGAGGGTTTACTGTAATATGCCCTTAGGAAAGATTTTTCTGACATTATTGCCGTAATTACAGCTTAATGCAAGTTTCACAACCCAAACACGCGTGGCCCAGCCAGGCACAAGGATGCTGGAGTTCCTCGCTGGGGAGAGTTGTAGCCAGTGACTTTTAGGGTTTGGTGTTTTAGTTTTGGTGGGTTTTTTTTTGGTGTGGGTTGTTTTTTCGTGTGTGTGTGGTTTTTTGGTTTGGTTTTGTTTTGTTTTTTTCCATGCTTCAGGAAGAAACCAAAGCTTTCCCTGCCTCTTTTTTTTTTTTTTTTTTCTTTTTTTCTGACCTGCTTTTTGCTTCACTATAGGATGTTGAACTTCTGGTTCTGTTACTGTTGCCAGGGGCATCATCCTAAAAAGCTATAAGCAAATGGAAAACACTCGAGCTGTTTAAACGAGACCATCGGCTATGCTCAAAAGCTGGGAGTGTAGATCTGCAGAGCTGTTTTATCCCCAGTTGAGGGACTTGGGAATGGGCTGTGGCTCTGCCCTTGGTCCCTGTGCCATGGCGGTGTCCCGCCGGATGCGTGCCATTAGGTTTTCCGTGCGGAAACGGGCTGGTCCCTCTGCAGGGAAGTGAAGAGTATCTTCTTGTTGTTGTGTTTTTACGCGCTGATTTTTATCTGTTGTGCTGGGCTGTGGGCTGAGAGATGAAGAGCCACTTGAGGAGGCATAAGCAAGTGACCTTTAATAATAGTAATCATCATAATAATAAACAGACGTTTCCTGTAAGCAGGAGTGGTCTGTGTGCGATAGGTGCTCTCACAGCCTCTCCTGCGGGCAGCGGTGGACTCTGTCCAAGGCTGGTGGAGCAGAGTGAGCTCCATGCTCTGCCCTAAAGCTGCCTCTTATGAATCTCATAAAATTTTCCCCGAAGTTTTCGGTGGTAACAGCCCAAATAATAATTAAGCTGCCAGACAAAAAAAGTGGAGGTGGCCTCAGGGAACTGCGGGATGCCTCTGGTTGTGCAAGTGAGGGCTGATTGCTGGAGGAAGGGTTGTTCCTGTGGGTGGTGGTGGTCAGCCATGCTTTGTGCTGTCTTGTTTCTGTGACAGTGCAAGGGTGTACAGCTGGTCACGTCCAAAGATGTTTTTTGGGTAAATGAAGCAAAAGGTTGGACCTGACGATATTGAAGGTCTTTTTCCAACCAGAATGATACTGAGGTTCCATGAAAGCAGCAAGAGGGTGTTCTTGGATGGGGGGCGGGAAGGTTGATCGGTGAATTCAGGAAGATTCTTTTGAGTTGAATAGGAGAGAAGCAAGGGTGAGTTTATTCATCTATGCCAGGAGGAAGAAGAGGATCTTGCTTTTTGCAGAAGAGCATGTCAGGGGTGGTGGCAGCCCTGTCCCACTATAAAGTCACCCAAGACAGGAAACCCACCCTTTCATGGAGTTTTGTGACCGTTGGACCAGTATTTGAAGTCTTTGATAATTTTCTTGGCGTTTCATGTAAGGAGCAGCTCTGTCTCAAGGGACAGGAGGGTTTGCACATGGGGGCTTGGGTTGTATAAAGGAGGGGTTCATGCAAGCTCTCTGTAAATGAGTTTTCTTGGTGCTGTTTCAATCCCAGTGTATTTTCCTGCACTGTGGGAGAGGGGAGGGCAGCAGTGTGAACCTCTCGCTGCCCATGAAGGGGGTCTTCTAGGTGTAGTGGATAAATTTAGGAGGGGAAGCCTTGAGCTGAGAAGCTGGTGGCATTCTCCTTGCTCTTGTTTGGAGCTGCTGCTGTTTTCTTGGTGAGCTTCATGTCTGGTTCATCTGAAGCTGTTTGGATGGCCAAACTCAGGGGGTAGAGGTGCAGTTTGGGGTTGGTTTTGTTGTGTATTTGTTTTGGGGGGTTTTTGAGGGGTTTTTTGGTGGTTTTTTTTTTCCCTTCTAAGCAAGGAAGGCAGCGTTGCCATGCTGGTCCCCAGCTGTGGGCTAGAGCAAGGTGCAGACTTCCCAGGAGTGTTGGTGGCCTCTTGGTTTGTCCCCATCCCTATGGCAGCAGCCTCGCTGTCGTCGTTGGGTGCCGACTCGCGGTATGACTGGGGCCCCCCCTACCCTCCCCCCTGAAAGCACCTCTGACTGGTTTTTGGACCAGTTATGACTGGACCCTTTTGACAATGCTGTTTGGCAGCACCACAGAAAATCCTTTCTGAAAACCTCAGCCCGATTTCGCTCTCAGCCACGAACCCCAGCCCTCATCTCTTGAGTGCATCAGCTCTTGGGTGTGATGCTGGGGCAGGGGGGAGAAGGATGGAGAAGGGGGCAGAAAAGGATGGAGAAAGTAGGGAAAAGATGGTGGGTAAGGATGGAGAAAGGTCAGAAAGGATGGTGAACGGGAGCAAAAAAGATGGAGAGGAGAAAAGATGGGGAAGAGGGAGGGGGAAAGATGGAGAAAGTGGTGGAAAGGATGGAGAGGGGGGTAAAAGTATGGAGAAGGTACCTTTCCCTGACACAGTTTTCCTTGCATCCCTGGGTTTCCTCTCACCTTTCTGTCTTGTCTCCCTTGTTTTCCTTCTTGCCTTGCTCCACTCTTCCTGGGAAGGGCAGCCCAGGGCTGGCTCTGGTGATGGCCGCCGTTGGGATTTCTTATGGCTGCCCCGCCCCGGCTGCAATCCTGTTGCGTTCCCGGAGTGCTGGGGTGGAGTATCGCGAGGGCTGCTCCCTGTTTCATTCACCAGAGAGGAAAATAAATATGCTGGGGCTGTCCCCGGGCAGGCGGCGGGTACTACTCCTGCGCTACTACAGTGCAAAAACAAAACAGATCCTAGAGCCAAGCAGTGTGAGCTTGGCTTGGAAATGCATTTTCCAGTCAGATTGGAGCCAGGCTTTTAGTTAAGATTTTTTTGTTTTGTTTGGGTTTGTTGTGGGTTTTTTTGTTGTTGTAGTTTTTGGTGGTGGGTTTTTTGTTTTGTTTGGGTTTCTTTTTTTGTGTGGGGTTTTTTTTTTGTTTGGTTGGTTTTTGGTTTGTTGTTTTTTTTTTTTACTGCCTCACTAATCCTTTGAATATTTTGAGATTGGAAGCAAAAGCAATTTCTATTCCCTCGTGATTCCTTCTAAACTGTCATGCCAAAATGCTGGTTTGTTTTGTGCAGTGGTTTGGTTTTGTTTTGTGGTTTTTTGTGGTTTTGTTGTTGTTGTTGTTGTTGTTTTGGTTTGATTTTTTTGTTTGTCTGTTTGGGGTGTGTTGTTTCATTTTTTTAGTTGTGTGGGGTTGTTTTATTTTGTTTTGGTTTAGTTTTTGTTGTGTGGTTTTGTGTTCTTGGTTTGGTTTTGTTTTTTTCCTTAAGGCTGCAATTCTTGCTCAGATCCTGTCCTTGGGTTAGCAGGAGGGGAAGGAGGCAGCAGCACAGGTACAGTACAGGGTCCTACCTGTGTCACAGGCTTCTTCTTTCTCCCCAGGCTGTTAGGAGCATTATACATTGGCTTTTAATAACTTTCAAAAGAAGACTGAAATAGCTCCATATAGTACAGTATCATTAATAGATTAGCTTTTTTTTTTTTTTCCCCTCTTGCAAACCAGCCCAGTTTTCTTGTGCTGGGTTTATATTCTGCTGAGGTGCAGGAAGATGCTGTTTGAGAGGTGAGTGTCATGCTCCCCTCCTATGAATGCAAAGTCCTTCAATTGGCTGGAAATGGGATTTCTTGGCATGCGTATCCAACTGGGAGTGTCAGTGCTACAAAACCAAGGGTTTTCCATGTCCTCTTGGGCACTTCAGAGCTGTTTGGAGAATGACTGAGAATTCGATTAAACTGTCTGGACAGTGTTGGGGTTTTTGTTTTAAGGTTAGAAAAGGAAGTGCTTTTGTGCCTGCAAGAGAAGATTATTTAGGAAGAGGGGGAAGAGGAGGCTTTGTTAGGGAAAGAAATTGGGGAGTGGCCGCTCAGCTTTCCTATAGAGGGCCAAAGCTTGGGTACACCAGAGGATATGCTCCGAAGAGAAGCCTATAATAATAAAAATGAATTATTTAAAGCCTAATAATAATATGAAAAATAGAAAGGAATAAAAGTTTGTCCTGTGATGCACGTCTTAGTCAATGAGTCACATTTGTGCTGCATTCCATGTGCAGCCCAGCACCTGCACAACTCTTGGGAACTGTATTTTAAAAGAAATTAAAAATTGTTGTAATAATAATAATAAAAATAGTGGTAGTCCATCAAGTCTCACCAAGTTTAATAGAGTATTTCTCGGCTTTTTTGTTGTTGCTCACCTATGTGAAATGCTCTGGTTTTGTTCTGTGCAGCTTCCCGGTGGCAGTCACACTCACTAGCAGAAGACCTACAGCCTGAAATCTGGATTGCACAGGAGCTGCGGCGCATTGGTGACGAGTTCAATGCCTCCTATTGTCCAAGAAGGGTAACTTTCATCTTTTGCCTTTTTTCTTCTCTTTACTTTCTATTTCTTTTACACACTGTCTTTAAAAAGGAAAAGCTTAATCATCTCTGGAAACTGGTTCTACGGTGAATGTTTCATTCACTCAGCTGCAGAAGAGGATGAGTGTGAGAGGCTGTGTTTGCCTGGACTTAGGGGTGTGCTGCCGGCAAGTTGTCTGATGCTACAGCCTCATTACCTCCATTAAGAATAACCTTTAAACAGGCACTTGAGGCTTTAGGTAGGAAGTTGGCAGGATCTTTTGTGGCACTCAAGGCCAGTAAAGTGATTTGCTGGATTGGGACTGGGTGTATCAACAGTGAGGAGGAAGCCTCTCAAAGTTGACAGGCAGGGAGGGTTTGGTAGTGTTGGGGTCTTTTTGGGAAGAGCCGCTCTGGAAGCGATACTGGACAGTGGTCAAGTGCTGGCACTGGTGTTTTCAGGGAAGCATGCATCAGGTTTCTGTGCACAGCTTTCCAAATCCCTGCTGCTGAGGATCGTGTGCATGGAAGTTAATTACAAGAGACGGGGACAGACTTGGTCTGATAACTTACTTTTCTTACAAAGCATCTGTCAGCATGGTTTTGAAACCCATGTATTTGTAAGACTGCAAACTCTCTCACCTCTGAGTGTTGCAGTAAAAATAGGTGGACCTAATGCAAAAAAACCCCAAAACAAAACAAAAAACCCAAAACCCAGCAAAAAACCCAAAACAACTCCCAAACAAACCAGCCCAGAGTGATGAAGTAATAGGAGCGCTCAGAAGAGCTTTGTCAGCCAGTAACTTGCCCACTGAACATTCCCAACAGCTGCGTGTTTGTGCATGTGGTTTTGCGCCCAAAAATTTGCCCTTGTGCTTGTCCATGGGAAGAGGAGTCAGAAGTGCATTTGACAACAGTGTTGGTGATGAATTGTTGGTGGCTCGGCTCTGTATCTGTTCTCTCTGGCTCACAAGTCACTTCTGCAGCCTCTTCCCTGGCTGCTCCTAGGGTCTGTGTGGTTCATGCTTGGAGACAGGGTCTTTCCCCAAAATTGGATGCCAAGCTCCTGCAGCACATTGATGGAGGCTTCTCCAGCAGCATGGGTTTTTTTTCCAAATGCTCTGGCTTTCCTGATGTGCAACAAACTGGAGATAAGCTGTGTTTTGTCCCAAATCCAGAGAACACCTCCTCCAACTTGACTATCCAGGCTTATCCCTCATGATGCAGAATGCCTTAAATGTGGAGTGCAGGCACAAGCCCTCTGAGAACCTTCTGTCAGCAGCTTTGTTGTGAGCAGGAATGTCCACCCCACTTGATCTCATGGGGACCAGCTCCCTTGGTGCTGCCTCGCATGGGACCTCACATGCTGAAAAAACAGGTCAAAAAACATGTACAAAGCCATGAGCTGTGCTGCCTGGTGCATAAAAGGGTGAGAATTTAATGAGGGTCTGAGGAGGATTCCCAGTGCTGTGGATGAGCTTCCAACGAGGGGGAGAACCACAATGCAGAGCTCCAAAAAGGGCAGCAAAGCTGGTGAAAGGTCTTGTGAGGAGCTACTGAGGGATCTGGGGCTGTTCAGCTTGTGGAAAAGGAGGTTCCTGGGAGAGACCTTCTCACTCTTGACAACTCCCTGAAGGGGGGTTGGAGCCATGTGGGGCTGGTCTACTCTACCAAGGGACAAGAGGGATTGGCCTCAAGTTGCACCAGCAGAGGTTTAGGTTGGACCTGAGGAACAATTTCTTCTCTGCAAGACCTGTCCCAGGCTGCCCATGGCAGTGGTGGAGTCACCGTCTCTGGAGGGGTTTCAGAGCCGTGGAGATGTGGTGCTGAGGGACATGGTTTAGTGGTGCCCTGGCAGTGCTGGGGTAATGGTTGGACTCGATGAGCTTAAAGATCATTTCCAACTGAAGTGATTCTGTGGCCACATCCTGCTTGCTAGATGACACAAGCAGAGGCTGTCATGCATGTCCCTTAAACCACTTTGTACCTGACGAATTCTTGCTTCTTGTGCCCAGAAACAGATATTTCAGAGCATTTAAGTAACTGTAGAATTGCTGGTTGTCCCTTTGTGGAAGGGTGATTTTTCTGTCTGCAGCTGGTCTGACTGCTCTGGAGAATGGGTGGGCTCGATAGAGCTGGAGCCCTTGGGCAGGAGTGGTAGGTAGGACCTCTTCCCAGCAGAGCTGGTGCTTGGCAGCCCTGCCTGGCTCTGCTACTCGCTGGGGTTTGCCCTTTGAGCATGGTGTTAGAAATGGGGAACTAAGCGCTCTGCCAAAACGACACTTGCCAGGCAGGTCGGAGCTGTTGGACAGGTCGGGGCCACGCATTCCCCATCACGTTCACCCTTCCTGTCATCCCTCTGGGGACTGTCGAAGGGGAGGATTGGGCAACTCGATGTTCATCCCCACTTTGTCCCGTGAAAGCTCATGGGTCAAGTGAGTGGAAGCGGCCACGGAACCCTCTGGCCACAGAAGGCCAGCTCCATGCCACGGCTGCTGCCGGCAGAGGGTGCATGGCTTGGTTTCTGGTGCGTGCCCCGAGCCTGGCTGCCTGCACCTGAGCTGCCTGTGAAGATGGAAAATGTCTTGTTTTTTGCATATACCTCTTGGTTATAAAAAACCTAATTTTGGCATTCTTCTCTAACCCTTTGTTTGCTTTTATTTATTCATTTATTCATTCCCTTTTTCTGTGCTGCATTGGTGGTCTGTCAGCACAGTGGGCTTAGCATTGTGCTCTTGGGTGAGTAAATCCTGTTCTGGTGGGATCCCGTTGCCCCAGGGTGGGAGGTTGGGATATGAGGTTGTGCTACCCAGCTGGGGGACGCTCGAGCATCATCTGTCTGCGTGCCTCTGCAGCGGGACTGCAGTTTGCATATCACTGTAAACAGCTTAATTTCTCTCTCTTCAGGGCATGCACAGGCTTGATTTTACTGCACTATCTATAGCCCAAATTGGTTCGCTTTGGGACAGTATAGAGAAAGAAAGGGGGGCACCTCTGGGCTGCTCTTTCACTGTAGAAAAGGCTTGAAAATACATACTCCTTTTGTGATTCTTCATTTTTCTTTCCATTGTTGTGATCCCTTGCTCCAGGGAGGAGCATTTTGCTTCTGCTTTTTGTGGATGAGGGGCAGTGGTTATGCCTGGAGTGATTCAAACTCAAATCTGTGCGTTCTCACTGCAAGTGGGGCCCTGCCCATGCTCTCCCCACTGAGGGAATTTGGATTTTTAATTTTTTTTTTTCCCCTTCTTGCCTTTGCACACCATGGCTTTTAAAACCCTCTGACTGCTCCTTTGCCACACTGTAACCTCCCCTGTGCCCACACGTGAGGTACCCATTGAGCAGCTGCCTTCAAGGCTTTGTGGCTGGGAATGGGCAGCTTTGACCCTCTGGGTACTAGAAAGCTTGTCATTAAAGGAAAACACAAAATGTCCCCTAGGGTGTTGTTTGTTGTTTGTTTGGTTTGGGGTTTTTTTTATTATTATTCTGTGTAAAACACTTGATTTTGCAGCTCTGAAATACCCATGTGGCACTGCACAGGGTGTGAGGCTTTTCACTGGACATTAAAGCCACAGTCTTGTTTGGTTTTCTCTTATGTATTTTTTTCCCCCTCTTTTCATTTTAGGGATTTTTGGATAACCAGGTGGGAAACCCCCAGATCGTCATTTTGCGCCTCCTGCGTTACATCATCCGCCTCATCTGGAGGATGCAGTGAACGCAAGGCACATCCTGAGGTGCTGGGACTTTGTTTACTTGTTGGGAAAGCCCCGGGGAGGACAGACAGACACATGGACGGATGCGGGGCTTCTCTCCACCCCTCCCTGTGGCAGGGGCCGTCAGAGGAGGGTGGACACCCCATGCTGACCTGCTGGGACTCTCTGATGCAGGGTTTTGTCCAAGAGTGGTGTTTACTACGTTTCTCTCAACTCTTTTATAACTTTTTAATTATTTTTTTATTTTCAAAAAGAGTCTCAGAGAAATACTTTACGGCGATGAAATAATTTTTTAAAATTTTGTCGTCATTGCTGGAAAGCTCGTCTGGGATAAATCCTGCGGCGGGGAAGAGAAAAGCCTGAGCCAGCTGATGGGCAGAGCCACCTTCATTTGCCTCGCGGAGACTCCCAGAGCCCTTCTCTCTCCTTTGGCCTCCTGGGTGATGATGGAAGAAGGGCAGGGGGATTGAAATCAGCACTTCTTTTTCCTGTAAATACCTAATGCTACCCTGAAACATACTGAATTAGGGTACCTAATACCCTAATGCTACTCCAAATGTTCATTTGCATCATGCAAATAGCCTATTTCCTGCTGACTGATTTTATATATATATATACAATTTTTTTGTTTTACATTCTGAATTTCAGGACTCACCTGTCAGACTCCCAGGGTCCAAAATATCCCAAACAACCAAAAAAAAAAAAAAAAAACCAAACCAAAACCCAACCAAACAATCCACCAGGTTGCCTTTTTTTGGAAATTCTTTCTATAAAATGTGTGCAAATGCTTCTGTATCGTATAATCTAATATATAATATGTCAGTGACTGAGTCATTCAGCAATAAAACGCTCTGGGAAGGCAGGTAGGAACAGTTCCCAGCACCTGCAGCTTTGCACCCGGAGACTATGGCTCCTGCTGCGTCACTTCAGGAACAGTTTCAAGTCGTGACTTGTCCCTTCCTGGGGAACCCAGGAGGGTTTTTAAGGCGCTGGATGGTTTTGTTTTTGTTTTTTCTGGGATTCTCTTTCTGTTCATCTAAGGGGATGAGTGGGACAGGACCATCAGCATGAAGACCCTGCAGGGATGCAGCTGGAAGAGGTGCTGAAAGATGCTGGCCTGCAGTGCATCTACCCAGGGACTGACTCTGTGGGATCTGCTCCCCACCAACTGCCACTTCTTCCCTCACCCCAGGAAGAACTGACCATCCCATTGCGCCTTCCTTTCCACATGGAGACCTGTCTGGAGAAGCCCTGAGGGCCTGTTGGAAGAAGCAGATCTGTTGCCTGTTGTCTCCGGTTCATCTTGAGGGTGCGCAGCCACACCATAATGGGTGGTCTTTGAAGAGTGGCTGCTCTGGCCACCCCTGTATCTATGCACAAACATACCTCTCTCTGCCTCTGGAGCTGCCCCTTTCCTCTGGCTGGTGCAGGGGGTCCTCAACCCCTCTTCCAAACACCACGGGTTTAGTTCTGGTTTCACCAGCACCATAGGAACAAAAAAAGAAAGAAACCAAGGGTGAGCCCATGGTAGCAGTTTTCCCTGCAATACATGTTCAGGGAGAAGCTGTTGAGTGCCATGTGTGATGAATAAGTGTTTTTAACAATGGACAAACTACAGTCTGACCTCTGTGCACTGTCTGCCTGTGCCTGTCAGATGGGTGAAGAGCCACAGTGTTGGTGCAGGGCTGCATGCCTCCAGTTGCACTCCTCTGGAGGATTACAGAGTGATCGTTCATTTTTATTTTAATATTTTTAATGATCTTTGGGTGGTTTTGTTTTATTTTTTGTGGGGTTTTTTTTTTTTTCTTTTGGACCTGCAAGATGAGCATTGGTGGCAGGAGCTGGGCTCAGCTGCCAGAGTGTGGGAGGTTTTAGAAAAGTTTTTTTTGTGTGAGGTTACAAAGGGAACCTTTGCACAGATGGAGAGCAAGCGGTTCAAATATTGGGTGAGCCTGGCCATGGCAGATTTTGTCTCCTCATCCCCTTAGTTTTGGGTCACCATAGCCCCAGCCATGCTTTAACCATCTTTTGGTTTTGTTTGATTTTTTGTTTGGTTTGTTTCTTCATTTGTTTGGGTTTTTTTTTGTTTTGTTTTTAATTCTGTAGGGTTTATCTAGGGAGGCTGCTGCCCCAGGTTCCCCATGGGAACCTCCATGGAATTGCATGGCTGTAGATTTAAAAAAAAAAAAAAAGTCTGTGTATGAAATTTGGCAAATAAGGTTTTGGGTTTTTTTTTTAATTATTTTTTGCCATCTGAGTTTCATCCATCACTGGTGGATCTTGCAGCCCCACAGCATCCTGGCACCATGCTGCCCAGAATGTGTCCCGTGGAGTATGCCAAAGAAGCGCCAAGCACTTTACCCCATCCTCCCCGCTGGGCTGCCCCAGCCAGTGAGGGAGGCAACAATCATACTGGTTTTAAGGGGAAAAATCACAGTATTGGCACCATCTGCCTGGGGCTGCTTCACAGGTGTTGTTCCTGGCAAAAAGGTAGTATAGGAAAATTAGGTTCCAGCCCCCATAAAGTTGTAAGGTTTAAGGGGAAAACCTCCCAAAGTCTTTTTGACAGAAGAATGATGTGTTTTAACTAAATTCTGCTCATTTTAACCACGTTGGCTGACTGCTAAGGGACAGCTTAAGCATAACCTGTGGTCTCTGTTCTGCCAAAAGGATACAATGAAGAGTTTTCCATGGTTGCGGGGAAACCAGGTTTATTCCTGTGTGATCTCATATGATGCGTTAACGCTTCTCTCTTCTGTAACTGTAAATACCCGAATATTTATTAGAGTAGGGCACCATATTATTTTCATCATCTGAGCCAAATATCTGTGTGCAATGTATTTCTTCTCCTTTCTCTCCTGTAACTTTTGTACAGCTTATAAATAAGTACAAAAAAAAAAAAAAGGAAAAAAAATACTTTTTTTTCTAACTTTTTTTTAGAGTTGAACTTGGTAAATACTGTAGATTTTCCCCCCTGTGTAATTAATGCACTCTACTGTTCCATAATGCTGTAACTTGTAGAAATATTGTATATTTATTTTCTGCTTATTTAAGTTCCTGTAAAGATTTTTTTTGTTGTTATTTCCTTGCCCCTGCAGTAAGTGATGGATCACCTTCCAAAGCACCATCTTCTGGCAGTGTAGCCAACAGCATTTGACTCACAAGATTTATTATTATTAATATTTTTCTCCCAAGTGCCTAAGTCCCACTTCCCAGTAGTGATTTAGGCACCTCAAAGACTTCAGCAGTAGTGAAATTCCATGGGAATCTGGCTTCTACTCCCCCATGATTTTTTTTTTTTTTTTTAATTCTTTTTTTTTGCCACCCTTGAAAAAGGCCCTTTCTTCCTCTCGGCCGCTTTTCCCTGGAGCAGCTTTGCCATCAGGTACCGCCCTGGCAGTGTGTGCGGCCGTGCCCATCGATCACTAAACTCCTTCCACAGGACCCAGCATATGTAGCATTTTTACCGCAATTTCCCTGGCTTCCTTGTGTTTTGCACTGATGAATTTTGGACAGGGTAATTGCCACTTTACTTGTGCAATACTGCTGTAAATAATTGCAGATCTTTTTTTTTTTTTTTTTTTTTTTTTTTAATATGGAATCTTTTTTGTTCTTAATGAGTTTTATATTAATAAAAATTTTCAACTTTTTCTTATGAGAGCTTTTTTTTTTTAGGAAGAAGGCTGGGGAGGGGGATATTTGCTGCTTCATCACCATTTCTCCCTCTTTATCACACAGGATCCAGGATATGAGCATGTACGCAGCATTCCCCTCTGTTCTGAGGGCCTCCAAAGTTCCTGGGACACTAAACTGAAGCTGGATTGGAAGGTGGTTTTATTTACAGCAGATAATAGCAGATAGCTGGGGGCATCAGCCACAGGTTGGAGCAGTTGTCTGTTGAGGTGGCTTCAGGATGACTTTGGCATAAAAGGAGCAGATGAGAAGTGATGGTGAGGTCCCTAAAGTAAAAGAAGAGGGGGCAGGGGCTCCCCTTGGCTAAGGACCTATGGACTTCCTTGGGAAGGACTCAGTAAATCATTCTTAAAAGGCTGATAAATGACATCAGAGGCTCATCACAGAGGGAGACAAGAACGGGGTGGCAAAGGGAAAGCAGGCCTGCAGAAATGTCTGGTATTTTATGAGCTGCTCATACCTGAGCACCTGCATCCCAGGGCTGAGGCTGCTTATTCCCCCTTCTTGCCTGGCATCTCATTCCATTCCCATTCTGAAGGTCTGCAGAGCAAACCCAGTGCAGTTGTGGGATCAGCGCATGATTTCCAGGGGATATTTTTATCTGCTTTCTTCCGAAATACCGGCTGGGCTTGCGTGATGCAACACAGTGGCACCGTGCATCAGCTGGAGAGGCTGAAAGATGGGAAGAAACTGGGGAAAAAGCAGATTGAGAAGCCACAGTGAGTGCTCCTGCACCCTGGCTCCCACCATGTGAAATGATGTTTCAAAACAAACCCAAAAGTCCTGCTTGACAAATAACTTCAAAAAAAATCTGGATTTTTTTTTGTTGTTGTTGTTCTTGTGTGTGTTTCAAATTACAGAAGTTCCTAAAAGGGAAGTTTATTGGTTTCAGGTGCTATTTTGGGGGCTTCTGTAGCTCAAAAAAACCAGGCTTTATTGCCCAGCCAAGGCTCTGGCAGCTGCTGGCTCTTCTCTGCCCTTGGCTCATTGGTCCCACTGGCGTTTGGGAACCCACCAGCCTGTGCAGGCAAGTTGTCACACCACACACGCTCCATTTATCTTTGCTGTGACTTGTGTTGGAAGGAGCTCATTGCCTACCTGCACTTGGTGACCTTGGTGAGACAACGGGGAAGAGAAATGCTGACCTACCAACAACATGCAGAGCACTGGCAGGATCTTGCTTCTGGGCATGTGCTTGGCCATCAACAGGTCTAGGTTGACCACTTCAAATGTGGTCATGGCCTAGATTGACTGTGGCCAAGATTGAAGGTGGTCATGGCCTGGGTTGCTCATGGCCAAGTCGAAGGTGCTCATGGGCCAGGTTCGCTATGGCCAATTCTAAAGTGGTCACGGCCCAGGTCCACCAAAGATAAATCATCTGGGTCCTCCCCAAAAGACAGGCTTGCTCTTTCTGTGGTCTTAAATTTTTGCTTTAGTAAGTAATTAAAATCACATGCAATTTTGTTTTGAGGATGACAAACTTCCTTTATTCCTTGAAAAGGGGAAAAAAAATGCTCACGGAGAAAACATCTGAAAGCCTCCTCTCCATTGGAAGGAAGGCTTTCTATACTCACTCCCTCCCCAAATACTCTGTGACTCCCCAGACTGCCTTGTGTGCACACTGTTAAACCCACACAGGACTTCAGCCTAGTTCCAAAGCAACCCAGGATATTCCCACATCCCTTAACCCCCACCTGCCTCAGGAAGGACAAACAACCAAAGCCAACAATGATGTGCCCAGGTGGGTTTAACATTGAGTGTTGCATTCATGGAGGGGTTTGGTAAGGTACACGAACCAAAGTACCCATCAGGTATGGACTGAAAATCATGGCTTCGGCAGAGCTGCATGGTTAATGGCTGCTGTCCGGTGCCACCACCATGCTGCCAAGCTCTCAAAATGCAGATTTTTTTTTTTTTTTTTTTTTTTTCCAATGACTCGCATGTGACCTTTCAAACACCTGTTCAGCCTTAAACGTCTAAAAATACCCACCCAGTTTTGCATTTGATTTTCATATTGTAACAAAGCTCACTGTTTCCAGCGGGTTTTCTCATGTTTCTCGCAGGTTCTAGGATGGTCCACCTCTCCTCTGGTCAAACCCAACATAGATGGGGATGGTGGGTGGCTGGCTATGGGCAGACTTGCTCAGTCTGCCCTGGTGCATGGTTAGGGAGGTCCCTAGAAGCAATAAGGGGACATTATCGATGCTATAACAGGGGTGGATATATCTGGAGTAACACAAGTCCAACGATGGCAGGACCGAAGGGACCTTCCCATTGCCCACAAGCAAAGGCTCTGCAAGGTGCCTGCCAGCCACTACCCACCTTCTGCTGCCCCTCCTGAGCATCCAAAACCCATTCTGTGTCTTTTGTGTGGACATTTAAAAATTAAGACCTGTCCCCATTCCTGGAGGCGTTTCAAAGCCATGCAGATGTGGTGCTGAGGGACATTGTTTAGTGGTGCCCTGGCAGTGCTGGGGTAATGCGTAGACTTGATCTTAAAGGGCTTTTCCAACCAAAAGAAGTCTATGATTCTATGAGTCTAATGCTTGAGCTACCTAATAAAAATGAGAGGATGGTGTTATTCCTGTTGGTGACACCACCGTACCTACAAAGGCTAGTCCTTTGGCACCAGGAAGGCCTTGGATGTTGCAGCAATGGCTTGTTCAGTGCAGCCTGCCTTGCTGGGGCTGGGGTGAGGACCCTCGTGGGGATTTGGGGCCTTTTCTTCCCTGATTTGATTAATTTCTCCTCAACAGTCTTTTGACAGGCTCGTACGTTCCTTTTCCCAGGAGGGCCCGTGGGGAGCCTTTGCTTCCGGACATTAATTAAAACATGCTTCATCCTGGCGCGATTTCAGCCATCGTGGTCTGAGCAGAGAGTTTTTTGACAAAGATATAATTATCTTGGCTGTTAATTAGGGGAACTAAAGCTGGAAGATGGCACAACAGCCATTCTATAATGGGTGGGGACGGGGGCGACGGGGTGGGGGGGGTGAGCACACAGTGGCAAACCATGGCTCCCCTGAGCCTCTGTGGCACGCGGCTCTGGCGCTAATTTGTGGCTCTAATTGGAGGATGGTGCACGAGGAAGGATGCAAAGAGTAAGGGGTGAGAGCAAAGGGACAAAAGGGAGACGCATCTTAGCCTCACCACATCCCGACACCACAGGACAGCTGCGCACGGCCCCGGGTTGGAAAACTAGAGGGTTTTTCTGAAATCCTCTTTTTTTTTTTTTTTTTTTTTTTCCCTGAAACACACAAATAAACCCCCTGAGCATCAGTGGAGGAGAAATGAGGGTGCTGCTCCTCAGGCCCAGACTCCCCTGGGTGCTGGTGGTACAGCATCCCAGCCCTCTTGGGGCTGACAGTGGTGGCAGTCAGACAAGGACCGGGGGGGACCAGCCATGAGCGCCTGACATTAACATTCGAATTACTTATTGGCAGAAATGGGTTTAAAAATAGGGGGTTTATGATAAACAAACTAACCTCATACAGGAAGTGAGCTGCAAATACTAAAAACTAGTATGTTGTAAGAGAGCTGGTAGAGCACCAAGCTGCCCCACAAAACCATCAAAACATCCCAAAAAAGAGAAGCACTCCAGGGTTTAAGGTTTTTTTAAATATTTTTCTTGGCTTTTTAAAATGTTTTCCCTTCTGGCATGGGGAAAAGGGTAGAATTGAGGGGGAAAAGGGGAGAACTGAGAGGTGAAAGGGCAGGAGGCCCCTGTGCTGCTGGAGGATGAGAGAATTTCTTTGCCCATGGCCTTGACACCTGAGGCGAAGGCTGTCAATGCGCAGCCAGCTCAGCGACGTGAGCCCCGTGTTTTAAGCGTGCCTGGACTTCAAAAAAGGTGCTTGCTGCTGCCACTGCAAAGGTTAAGCAGTTTTCCTACTGAAACCCCAAGTGTGGGCTGTGAAAGAACATGTTAATGAAGAAAATTTCCCCAGGGCTGCTCTTTTATTATCACCAAAGCCATCGAGTTTCAGTTTGAGTTATTTGTATTTATTTATAAAAACAAAGATGAAATAAGTAGAACAAAAACAAAAACCTCATCCTAATTTCTGAGCTAAGCCTGATTTATTCAGACAAAGAATTTCCCCCCCCCAGCATGTTTTCCCCTTTGCTTTGAGAAAAAAAACAACCACCTGAGTTACCAGCGTGCTTCATGACAAATATACTTAGGGTAAAAAAAAAAAAAAAAAGAAAAAAACCCAACTGTTTGACTGCCCTCGTTGGCTGCAAAAAAATGAAGCTGGAAGAGGCAAAGGGCTGGGGGAGGATGGTGCGGCTGCCCAGGCAGGTGCGGGCAGTGGCTCCCTGCCCTCAGAGCTGCAGGCAGTGCCCGGCCACAGGGTTCAGCCACAGTTTGGCGAGGGAGCATCTGATTTAAAAGATTAAAAAAAAAAAAAAGAAAAAGAAAAAAAGGCCTTTCTCTTTTCATGTGTTTTCACTTCCATCACAAGAGAGCTGGTTAAGAAGAAAAAAAAGCACACACAAAAAAGCCCTTCAGTGGTCTTGTAGCCTTTAACGTGTTGTTTTTCTGCATATTTTATGTTGTTGGCTTTTGTTATCAGTCTCATCTGCAATTTGTGGCCGATTCTGTCATGCTTTAAGCAGACATCTTGTTCCCAAAACTGTTTGCTACCTTTCAGCGCCGGTACAGCCTCAAATACAGGCAGACAAAAGCCACAGCACAACGAGAAAAAGGGCAGATTTAACCCCAAGATGATCGTTTGGACAAATTCTCATCCCAAAGGCAGGGACGAGCCCCTGGGCAGCACTAAGCCAGCTCCATCCCACACCCCCCTCTGCCCTGCCAGAGTGTCTTCACTTTAATTGGAATTATTTACATTTCCCCATCCCGGGAGAAGCCAAAGCCATCCCTACACAAACCATTGGACTTTGCCCGATCCCGAGCAGCATTTTCCACTGTATTTTCCTGGCCATTGGCACAATGCCATCCCAGACATCCTGGCCGAATCCTCCTTTTTTGAAGTGCGGCATGGATTCAATCAGTCACGCTGTTATTTACTACCGAAAACAAACGACACCGATCTAGCACCTCTTCGATATTAATAGCGAAACCAAAAAAAGCAAATTAATACCACAGGATGAGGGCATATTTAAAACAAGATAAAATAAAACGAAACTCATCCCAGTGCCCGATGGACTCGGTGAGCAAGGCTGGAGCACAGGAGACAACTTTGGCCACCACCAGCCCTTATGTGCCAAGGAGTCTTAAATCTGGCATTTCTGGGGGGGTGGTTAAACTGCAAAGCAAGGCTATCGGACGTCTGTCCCGTCCCGTCCGTCCGTCCGTCCGTCTCCCCCCTCCCCCGCTCGGCAGAGTTTATGACCAGGGCAATGTGACACTCTCCCGGGCTGACAGAGAGGGAAGCGACGCGCCACAAACCCAGCGAGACCCCAACCTTTGAAATAACCAATTTGGGGTTTTTTTCAGTGAATTCGCCTGCCCTGTGGGGCAGCCCGGCTGGGGGAGGAATGAGCCATTGTGAAACCCAGCTCCTTTTCCTGAGGCTGCTGCTGCCGTCAGCGCCGGAGCCTGAGCCCTGCCCGAAAAAAATCTCAAACGGTTTTCCAAAGCAGAGGCACCCAAAGGGCTACTGCCCTTTGCCAGGAGCTGGCTACAATTTCGGACTTCAGCGCAGGGCACAGCTACCGGCTGCCCCCCCCCCGGAAGGGCTGCCTTCCTCTACCGGACCCCTGCTGCCCTGAGATTCTGCCCCCCGGGCGCCTAGGGAGGGAGGTCTCACCACCCCGTTCCCCACGCTGCCAAACTGACCCCCTTATTTATACAACAAACAAATGCATCATTTTTTTGCGGCCAAAATATATATATATATATTTTAAAGTCAATCTCTCAGGGCTCTCCCAATGCTCTCTCCACTTCCTGTGACAAAACAAAATATGCTTCATCTGAAACTTATTCTTCCTCTATTTAGCGTCAAGAAATAATGACCAAAAGCACCCCAAAATAACCCCTCCTGCACCCTGATCATTCCCATGCCCAGGTGACAGATGGAGCTGGGTCTGCCAAGCTGAAATAGCATCAGCTGGGCAAAGACAGACATGCTTATAGAGATAATTAATTGAGAATCTTGCCCGTGGAAGGCTGGATGTTGAGCCGGAGGTGAATTTCCACTTCACTATTTTCATCCCGCTGCTGCTCAAGTCAAATGCTTCCCCCCCGCCCCCCGCAACAACTTCACGTCATCATCTTAAAAACCAGAGTGAAAAAGCAGCTAAAACAGGTAGGGTTCAATAAATTCAGATTTTGACTCATCCATTTCTCAGCGGCGTGATTAAATGCGCTATCAGGCGCAGTAATATTTGCCGCTCAGTGAAGGGGAGCATCAACCCCACTCGTAAGATTGAGAAAAAAAAAGAGAAGAAAAAAAAAAAATCATTTTAGTTTGACTCATGTGGAAAGAGTGAAACACAGAGAGTGCCCTGAAATTGGGCTTTTGCTACCCTGCTTACTGCACAGGGGAAAAAAAAAAGACAACAATATTGGACAATTTCATCCGCCAATTTACAGAATTTCTAGGCAGATGTGGGCAAACCTGCATGTGGTTTGGTGCTGTTTGAGCATCCTTTGGGCAGCCGGACTAAAGAAGATTGGGAGGGGGGGGATGAATTTGTGGTTTATCTGATTTTGCGCCATCATTTTTCGCTTGCTCTTTTCAGGGGTTTCTACCTTGGCGAGAGATGGGTGTTACCCAAAGCTGGTACAATGACTTAACCAGATGGCTTGGAAACGAAACCCACCTGGAAAATAATGTGGGGACTTTCAGGTGGGTTGGGCAATTTAAGAATTCATCTGAAAAAAACCAAAGAAATCAATAAATTAACCCCAAGAAGGAACTTTTGGGGCTGGTCACTGCCATGTGCCGGATGAAACTTATGCCTGGAGAGCTGAAAAAGAGCATTTTCTGCCCCCTGGTCCCCAGCAAGGAGGGTCTTGTGGGCAATCCCATCCCTGCTCTGTCAGGATTGATGCCCTTTGGGACTGTGTTCCAGCCGGGTGCTCCCGGTGTCCCTGGAGCATTGACCGGCTCAGCGTCTCTGAACCAGGAGTTACCAATCTTCTCATCACAGCTCACTGAAAACAAAACTGAGAAACAGCCTGTGGTTTGACAAGAATGTATTTACATAAAAATATAGATTTTAAGAAAAAAAAAAAAAAAGAACCTTCAGGGAAGGGGAGGGAAGGTGCTCGTGGTGTTTGTGAGGTCCCTGACATTTAAGCGAGACTCACTGAGTGTGGCAGCCTCACGTGTCACCCACGGTGAGCCCCACATGGGAGCTGCCGCTGAAGCTCCTCCTTAGGCCCCGCTTAAATTTAGAAAGAAAGTTGGTTCTTTTTTTTCTATCAGAAAGGCTTTTTACTATCTCCCCATCGCATCCCAGACAGGGCCAAACAGCAGGCCATCTGCAGGTGCAAGAATTCCCTCCCTGGCATGTATAAGATAAGGAAGTTGCACCCATTTCCTTACATTTCAGCCCCCTAAAAAAGCCAGACATAGCTTAAAAAACCCCCACAACCTCCCAGAAACAACCCAAACCTGGGGTTTTGGCAGATCCCCTGCTGCCAGCTCACTCACTCAACACCATGGTGGCACACGTCAAATGCTCCTATTTATTTGCAAGCCTTGCATTTCTTTGCAAGGTCTGTATTTATTTTCAACACTTATATATATATTTATTTTTTTGCAATGTTGTGTTTATCTGCAATATTGGATTTGTTTGCGATTCTTGTATTTCTTTGCAAGACTTGCATTTGTTTGCAGTATTTGTATTTGCTTGTGATATTTGTATGTATTAGAGATATTTGTATTTATTTGTGATATTTGTATTTGTTTGCAAAGCTTGTGTTTGTTCGCAAGGTTTGTGTTTGATGGCAATGCTCATATTTGCTTGAAAGCACCAAATTCTTTGCCTTCCAAGCGTCAAAAGAGGCTTAGAAGGTGTTGCCTGATCCCCACAAGGCAACCAGAGGGACCCACTCACCCTGGACTTGTGGGGAGCTGCTGGTGTCTCTTTTGTGCAACCCAGTGGCTTCTTTTGTTCTATCTTTTCTGAGTCATTCTGTGATCGCTTGATGTCTCCAGCACTTGGGCCGTGAACAAGGCATGTTGAGAGCGCAGACTGGCAGAGCCGGGCTCTGTAGTGGCATGCAACGGGCACCAGCACAGGCTCCCTGCCAAGCAGGCATTGTGGTTCCCCCGTGTCCTTGCACCGCTGGCAAACCCCTAGTGAGCTGCACCGAGCTCAGGGAAACACCAAATCAGCTTCAAAACCCTCCCGCCAAACAGCACCTCCCAGGTCCTGACGTGCCAAAACCCTTGAGACGTGCAGCTGCAGCTTTTTGATCAGTGGTATCTCTCCTGCAGACCCAGCATCCTTCCTGCACCCGCAGCATCCCTCCTGAGTCCCCAGTATTCCTCCTGTACCCCAGTATCCCTCCTGCACCCTCAGTATCCCTCCTGTGCCCCACCATCCCTCCCACACTCCATCCCAGCAGGAGGGCATGGGTGATGATGCTCCCAGAGCTGCCAGGGGAACCTTGGGTGGAAGAACCCTGGAGCTGCCAGCTCCCCTGGTGACTTGGCCTCAGTGCGCACGTGATGGGCACAGCAATGTCCGTGACCTGAGCCCCTGATGCAGCTCCCTGGAAAAAATGCTTGCTCAGCTGCTGAAGCTACAAATCCCTGTTGTCAACTGAGAAAAGTCGTCTTCTCATCGGTATTTATCATCATCATTGCAGGATGATATCACCACCAGCAGAAAACCCTTGCAGAAAGCCACTCAACCCCTTCATCACCCAACTCCTTCACCACTCATCCCCTTCACCACCCCAACCCTCCACCTCAAGCAGGTGCTGAGCCCTCAGTCTCCCATTCCCATGGGTCTCCATGGCCTTTCCCAGTGGAGCATCCCTTTGGTGAGCGCAATGACAGCACAGACCAGAAAACATCTTGCGGGTCCATTTCCATGACAAAACTCAACCATGCAGGGCACCCTCATTGAATAAAGGACACCCAGAGAGACCTCAGTCTCCCTGGCATCCCCAGAAGGACCTGGAAACCCCAGAAGGACATGGGCACAAGAGAGCTGGATGAGATAGAAGCCAACACTACCAAATTATCTGAAAAATTTGGACCTGAGGAGTCCTGAGCCACCATCTGCTCCAAAAAAACCTCAAGCATAGAAAATACTCAGTACGGGGGGGGAGGGGGGAGGGGGATACCTCAGAAGGATGATCCCCTTCATCTCACCAAGGTGCAAAGTGACGTGGGGGTACCCTGTTCCTGTTCTGCTCTCGCAGGGCTGGAGAAATCTCAGCCCTACATGTCTCTGGCTGGGACCATGTCAAGGTGGGCAATCCACCCCATGCTGCCAATAGTTCATCCCAGCATGCCCCAGCCCTTCTGCTTCCAGTTTGATTCCATTTTGACCAGCTTTCTGGGGAGGGAGCAGCTCCTTCCTGCTGCTGCCATGGGGAAATGCAGGAAAAGAAGGAAAATGTCATGGAAAATAATGAATATATGGAAAATATCCAAGATATGTTTAAAATATTTTAAAATATTGAAAATGGTGAAAATTATTAAAAAGTTGAAAATATTAAAGATATGTTGAAAATGCTAAAAATATAAAAATGTTTACAATAATAAAAAGTTGAAACTATTGAAAATAAAATGTTGAAAATAATGAAACTATTGAAAATATCAAAAACGTTAAAAATAGCAAAGATTTGTTGAAAATAATGCAAATATGAAAAATATGGAAACTAAATATATATAAAAATATTGTAAA
>JANIJG010008926.1:39601-51402 GCA_024611175.1 Megaceryle torquata | reverse complement strand
TCCCAGCATTGCTGGGGCTCCTCTGGCCCCGCTCCACCAGGTCCCTGTCTCTGCTGTGCTGAGGACTCCAGAGCTTGTCCCAGCACTGCAGGGGGGTGTCTCCAGAGCCCTGGGAGCAGAGGGGCAGGATCCCCCCCTCCCCTGCTGCCCACACTGCTGGGGGTGCAGCATGGTTGGCCTTTTGCCATAAAGCTTTGAAAGGCACGGGTGTTTTGCAAGTGTTTTCAGCTGCAAATGGTCCTTCCTGGGTGCTAAAACTGCACTACAAATGACCTACTGGGCTTTGCTGGGCTTTTATCCCATGTCCTCCATGGTGCATGGCAGAGCTTGCATAGGCAGAAGCCCATGGTGGGTGCAGGAGGGCTGATAAGCCCCAGTCCCAGGGGAGTGCATCACTGTCACACTGCAGGAAAGGGGTTTGAATGGGTTTGCTGCATCTCTAGACTCTCTCTCCACAGTAGTTACTTGTCTCTCTTAAACTGGGAAGACCAGAACGGGACACAGTACTCCAGATCCAGTCTCCCCTCCAGCCTGGGTGCCACAGTATCCTGGCATCCCCATCACCCACCCTGTCCTGGGACTCTGTTTTCCTCCCCCAGAGGTGTCCGGGAGAAGAGGGGTGTTTTGTCTGGAGCCAGTGGGTGGCACTGCGGCCCCGCAGCGTTGCCTTGGGCACTGCCATCGGATCAGGGTGACAGCTTGGGAACGCACAGTGTCCCCACGGAGACCGCCCTGGACACAGGCTCAGCCAGCGTGGAGGGACCCCCAGTGCCAGCACCCAATGACTCCACCCTGAGAGCACCCAGGGAGTAAGGTAAGGGGGTCACGTCGCTTCGGGGGAGCATGCACCCAGCCCTTCACGTGTCCCAGGGCTCCAGCAGGAGCTGGGACCCCCCAGGGCCCCTCAGCAGCCCTGGCCTGGGTTAGTCAGAGGTAGGACTGGGATCAAGGCTCAGGGCTGGGAGATCTGTTGCTTTTGCCTGTTGTTTCTTCCCCTGACTGCATCCCTCTGGGGGCTGCCAGGCCACCCTGTTTGGGTGCCAAGGGTGCCCTGATGCCTTTGCTTGCACCCACTCCTTCAGCCCTGCTCTGGGATGTTCCTGACTCTGAGGCTCAGAGGGTTGACCCTGCAAATGTCACTTTGCAGTGTCCTGGCTCGCTGGGGCAGCTTGTGTCCACCCTGCTCTGTGCAGGCAGCTCTGCCTCTGCCCAGCTCTTGCCAGCACAGACACCAGCCAGAGCTTGGCCCCGCAAAGTCCCCATGGATGCAGCCAGCCCTACAGTGGGGCAAGGAAGGTCAGGATGCATCCAGCACTGTCAGCTTCGTGGAAGGAGCCAGCCAAGGCACCTCAAACACCCCCAGGTCCTACAGGGTCTGCCAAGCATTGCCTTTATTCCACCCTATCACCTCAAGCAGACAGTTTTTGCACCCAAATCAGTGTTGTGAGTACCCCTTGGTACCCTAACAATCTCATTCCACTTGGGATTTATCTGTTTTGCAGACAGGGCTGTACCCTTGTGCCTGCCCAGTGCCTCGCTGGGCACCCCAGGGTGCCCCTAAGCTTCCCAAAGGGCAGGAGCCACATCCCAGGGTTTCCACCCTCACATCCCTCACCCCAGGTTTGCTCTGGCCTACAGGCAAAGCAAAAAGAAAAAATAATAACAAACCAGTGCATCTTGCACAGGCTTCCCAGCCATGACAGGGCTGGAGCTGGGGCAGCCAACAGCTAAGGGGCCCACTGAGCGTCCCCTGAGTTTCCTGCTGTGACCATTGGAGCAAGTGGAAAGTCCTCACAGCCACAGTGGGAGGACATCCCTGTCCCTACCCAAAACCACCACTGTCCACCAACCAAAACCACTAACCAGCAGATGCAGAGGGGATGCTCTTTGCCCACAGGTATGGGCTGTTGCTTTGCTGCTGAGCTCCCGACAGGCTCCTGTGCTTCCCACCCTGCTTGTAGCCACCCTCTGGGAGCTAACATGGGCTCTTCATTCCCTTGGCTTTAGCTGCTCTGAGCCTGGACTGGGCTCAGAGTCAGCAAAAAGATCCCTGGGGTTGGTTTTCAATCAAAGAAATCAAAGTTCTGCTTCCCAAAGTGTACCATCATCTCCAGAGTTAATCCCCTGTCCCATGCTGCTCAGTGTCTCCCCCAGGAACTGGACCCAGTCTCCCAGGCTGCCTTATTTACACAGACTGGAACAGAAAAGGATAACTATCAAGCGAAAAGCAGAATTTAGCCAAGGAATTTCACTTCCCAGCAGCCTGGGATTTCAGTTCTACAGTCTCGTCCCTGGTTCTGTTGATTGCACGGGATGCCAGCAAGCACAAGGGGCCCCATGTGTGAGGGGCTGGGGGCAAGGAAAGACCAATTGCCATGGGAACGTGCCAGGGAGGATGCCTGGCTGGAGGCCAGGAGGGGGGAAGGTGCTTCAGCTCCAGTAAAGCCCACACCAGCAAGGGAAAGCTGCTACAGGTTTTTTTTTTGAACGGGACAAGCAGCACAAGGGTTGCACAGACCCAGTGATGCTGGAGACATGATGAGTCCCCTCTGACCAGGCTGGGTGGTTGGTCCACCCCCAGTGCATCCCTATGCGCCCCAAAAGAGGTGATCACTGTGAGCTGTGATGCTCCTGGTGTGCAAAGAGACACGGTGCTGGTGCAAAAATGTGGCAGCTGCAGAGGGTGAGTGTGGGGGGAACAAGGCAGAAATGACAGACGCCCCTCACTTGCAAGCAAGAGGAGGAGCCGTGACCCATGCTGGGTGCTGCACAGTGGGAATAACACTCCCAAAGAGCCACCAGCTTGGCGACGATGTTGGCAGTGGGGTTGGCACCGACTCTCCCCCCGCCCTCGCAGTTGTCCTGCTGCTCTTTCCAATTGCATGTCACCTCCCTAGATAGATGGGGAGGTGCTGGCCAGGGTCCCTTCCCACCTCCCCTCCACCACGTCCCCACATCCCATGTGGTGCCAAAGCCAGCCCAAAGCCACCTCAACATCTGGGACACCCTGTTCCACCACTGTGACTGCCTCGAGCGGCCACGTCCCTGGCTCTGAGCATGGCCGCAGCGCTGGGGGGTCCATGGCCCTGGGACCCCAGGAGCACCGGGCGATGTGGCCGCGGGGGTTGCAGGCGCCACCAGCCCCATGATTGGCGTGGCGGGGGACGAATGCCAAAGCTGAGACGGGCCGAGGCTACCTGAAGGAACCAATGTCTCCTCAGGTTTCAATGACCATCTGACAGCAGCAGCAGCTGCTCTGCCAACAGGCATTCACTGAGCCAAACCCTCCAGGAGCCGAAGGAGAGGGAAATTCTGGCCCTAAAAGGTTTCTTCCTGTGATTTTGCCATCTCCACCCAACAGTAAGTACTGGGTTCAGCCCTGGGCTGATGCCAGGCCAGGGGACAGGGTGTACAGGGTCTTGGATGTCCCTGGGTTTGTGATTCTCACTGTGCCCGGAGTGGTGTAAGCAATGCCTTGGGTTCGCTGTCTGAGTGCCAGAGGTGGTTGGGAGCAGGACAGCCCTCAGGGTTACTGGGGTGGTATTTAGGGCTGTAGGTACCTCCTGGACTCCCCTGTGTGGAAAACAACCCAGGAGAGGGGGCAGAAGTCCCTGCAAAGGTGCAGGCAGCCACTGGACTCTCGGTGGCCACGGACCTGCTGCCAGGATGAGAGGGGACAGCAGGGAATGTGACGGGCAACTGGTTTCTGAGCCACCCTCCCAGCCGGAGGAAGGGAGCTACAGTCAGAGCATAAAAGTCACAAGTCACCTTTCTCCTGGCTTCTCCTCCTGGAGATCTAAATATAAACCTCAGCTTGGCCAAGCCAAGGTTGCAGGAAAGGTCTGGGGGGAGGTTCACAGTGTCTGCTTTTGTGAAGACGCCCAACCTCACAGACCCCTGTCCCCTAAGGGGGAGGGCTTGGGGTGGGGGTGGGACCCCTCCATGTGCCCAAACGGTGGTGATGGGGTGACAGGGAGGTGTCAGGAGGCCATCATTTCCCAATCACACGCAGGGGCTGTGGGGAGCACACGCACAGTCAGTGGCTTCAGGGTGCTGGGGAGACAGGGTGAGCCCACTGTGGTGTTCAGGGCTCGGAACCCCCCATGGGCAGCAGAGGAACAGGCAGTGCCAGGGTTGGAGTTGGCTCATTTTTTTGGGTACTGACCCTCTCCACGTGCCTGCGGTGGGTGCACAGGGCTGACCAAAGCTCTCATCACTCACTGCACGTGCAGGAACTGCTGTGCCCTGCCATTTTGGGGTTTATCCTGAGGGAATCAGCCACCGTCGTCCCCCCATCCCTTGCACCATCACCCATCCCTCTGGCCAGATCCTGCATTGCTCCTTGGAGCGGGTGCTGAGTTGCGGAATGGATTTTACAGATAAGCACGAGCATTTCCTCCCCTGCCCACATTGCAGCTGATGAGAGGAGAGGGATCAGTTTGGGCTGGGCCTGCCGCAAGCAGAACAATTTAACAGTGGCAGTCAAGGAGGGGCAACAACTCCATTAAACCCCAGGGACAGCGGGACACCCCAGCTGATCCTGCTACATGTGTGGAGTCCCTGCAGATGTAGCTGCTGGATGGGTGCTGCGAGCGCTGGATCTGCCTCTCTAGTCCTTGCTGGGAAAATGCCCAATGCTGTAACTGTCAGGGGACGAAAAAGGACATATTTGGAGGAACTGGTTAAAAAATGGAAAGTCCTGCCTTGGCTTGGTTGTTGTTATATTTAAATAGAGTTTTCTGTTTGCTGGTGTGTGTGTGAGGCTCCGGTGAGCATCGATCAGGGCAAAAGGGCCCCATGGAGCTCCAGCTTCACTCAGGGAACCTTGGTGGATATGGGGGTAGGAGATTCAGCAGTAATGAGGAGACGTCCAGCAGCATTTCTGTGCTCAGCGGGTTGGACTGATGAGGTCATTTATACAGAGGGGAGAATGGGGGTGAAGGTGGTGGATGGTTTGGGGAGTTATGAGAGCTAAGATCTCAGCTACAGCTCTGGAGTTGTTGAGAAGGGTGCTCAGCCTCTGTGCCTGTCTGTCTGTCTGGCTGCCTCCCTCCTTGGTTATTTATACAGCCCTTGGGAACAGGTTGTCTTCAAGTGCTCCTTCTCCAGATCCAACTGGATTTGAATGAGATCCCTTGGGAGCTGGAGGGCACGAGCACCCAGAGCTGGGCATGGGGAGGGCTACAGAGGTTGCAGATGCCCTGTGCTGGCCCTGGTTTGTAGGTTGTCTGGTACAGGGTATTGGGGTACAGAGGCTGCGATGGGAAAGTGGGCTTCCTGCAGCCCCAGGATGCCAGAGGGGCCCCGATACTGCAGATCCCACGGGAGCATCACATCTGGGACCCTCTCTGAGCCCTGCTCATGTGTGATCCCTACCAGAGCTGGTGGGGTTGTGTTCTCTTCTGGCATCCCTTGGAGGTGGCTGCATCACTGACCCCCATGCCCTCCTCAAGTCAAGGGGGATCTTGAGGGGGGGGGGGGTAGCAGGTCATTACAGCCCCATGCCATCCTCCCTTCCCCCACACTGTCCCCTCACTGCCTTCTCAGCACTGCTCAGATCTTTTCCAAGCCTGACATGAGAGCTGCTGGCAGGGAGGAGCAGGAACTTTGGATGACACCCGAGTGCAGGCAGTGGGCAGTGGGCAAGCAGAGGGTCCCCAGTTTAACCCTTCCCCACCTGCTCAAGCCTCTTCCACTGACAAAACAGCCCCAAAATAAAACAAATCAGCCCCTCATCCCAGTGTCCCCTTTCCAGTAATCACCTCCTGGGGGTCAGTAGGGGAAGCAGGACGGAAAGGAGGTGGCAAAGGGTGATACCCCCACCCCAGCAGCATCCCCCGGCTCCAGGCAGGAGGGGGTTAGCACGTTGCTGCAGGATGTTGCAACCTCCTATTTCCATCTGTGGCCTGAGAGAGTATCTGAGGACTTCACAGCTTCCAGCCTGTGTACACCACCCCCACCTCCAAGCACTTCAAGGTACCCTTGGTAGGGCTGCGGGCAAATCAAAGTGACAGAGTTTGAGTAAACTCAGGACAATAACAATCCATGAATTGTAGGAAATTATTTTTCACACAGCTTATGATACTGGTGGCTCCAGTGGAGGCACCTCTACAGGGCACGTATTTTGTGGGGTTAGTGGTTTATGGCCACTGGTGTCCCCTTAGCGTGTTTGGCCTTAAAGATTTGGCTCTCCAAAGGAAGCCGGCGATGCCACAGGCTCAGCCAGCACAGCCCTCGGCTTGCAGGTGTCCTTGTCCCAAAGTGCATCACAAGGCAGGGGGTGGGTTGGCTGCTGCCAGGAAAGGAGCTGGAGAGTATTTGGAGACCTCCTCTTTGTTTGCCCGAGAAAGAACTCATCCAACAGGTGCTTCGACCCAAGCATTTGGCCCCTGTGGCCACACCAGCATTGCTGTCACTGTGGGTGACCATGAGTGGTCTGGACCAAGCTGAGGGTCCATGTTGGTACCTGAAGAGTGTGAACTTGCTGCAGCATTTCAGTCCTCCTGGTCTGGCTGGGGAGAGGCAACCACCAGTGCTGGGCTGGCCCTGGAGGTGTCCAGAGAAGGGCAACAAAGCTGGGTAAGGGTCTTGAGAATAAGTTTTATGAGGATCAACAGAGGGACCTGGGGAAAAGGAGGCTCTGGGGAGAGGTTCTGGCTCTCAACAACTCCCTGACAGGAGGTTGGAGAGAGGTGGGTGCTGGTCTCTTTTCACAAGTCACAGCTGACAGGGCAAGAGGGAATGGCCTCAAGCTGCACCAGGGGAAGTTTAGTTTGGACCTGAGGAAAATCTTCTCTGCCAAAAAGGTTATCAAAGCCTGGCACAGGCTGCCCAGGGAGGCGGTTGAATCTCCATCCCTGGATGTATCTAAAAGCCATCCAGATGTGGTGCTGAAGGACATGGTCTAGCAGTGGCCGAGTTAGATAATTGCTGGACTTGATGATCTTAAAGGTCTTTTCCAACCCTAGAGATGCTGTGACTCTGACTCTGTTTCCCAAGGGCCAGATCATCCGTTTTGGTTGGTGTTGCAGACTGCAGAGCTTCACCCAGATCCCCAGGGTGACAGATACTGCTTGGAAGCATCCCACATTCCTGCCAGAGCAGTTGGCTTGGGCCACACTTCAGGCAAAGGAACAAAACACACTCAGAGGAGGGTCAAAGCCCATGGTGGTGACAGGAGTCAGCACCAGGGGACATGTGGCTAATGAGAGCCAGCGGTGCTCGCCAGGCTGGTGCCTGAGCCACATAACCCATGGGAATTCCCAGCTGAGGGCATATAAAGCTCAGGAATTCAAAGGGTCATGCTGGAAAATGAAGAATTTCTTTTTTTTTCTCAATTTTCTGAGCCCACTCTTATCTGAAAATAGAGTGGGAAAAGAAATCGGAGTGACTCTCAATTTTTTTATCGGTGTTACTTTCTTTCTGTGAAAATTTGGCATCATTTGCCTTCAAAATAGGGCAGCCTAAAACTACAGCGGGTTTATGGTGGCTCAGAACTGCCGCGGTGGTGGAGATCCAGCACCCCATGGCAGTGTCCTAAGAGACATTCACATCCCAAGAGCCATTTGTTCACAGGAGACAATTTTGGAGCCTTCCCTTAACTTTCCAGATGGTCTTTGTACCGTAGTTACAGCAAAGCCTTAAAGGGGGCACAATACTTGGGGAGAGTAAACATCAGACTCTTAAATAGCACATTATCACGTTACAGAAAGGGATGTAAACTTGTTTATAAAACGGCTAATTTTGTCTGACACAACCAAAGGGTGTTTACCCCAGAAACTCGTATAACCTCGAGAACACAAATGCAGCTCCAGGCCCAGCTCAACACGCCGTGAAATCACCCGAGTGAGGGACTTAAAGCAAATCTCACCACACAGTGTCCTACTTGTGGGCACAAAAAAAAAAACCCATTTCGCATTCGATTTTTTTTTCAATTTTCACACTTTTTTTTTAATTTCCAAACTCCAGAAAAATACAGTGGGAAAAAAACACCCTGTGGGACCTTTTCAAGCCGTGACATCCCTGCGACCATGCTGGGAGGTTTTCTATGCAACCATCAGACTTTACAGCAAAGCACCATGTCAACCCCTACACTCAAGCAACACTAGCAAAAAAAAAGAGCACAAATATCCTGAAGCTTAAACATAACCCGTGGCAGCAAATGGATCTGCACAGGGCTGGCAGTGCAGCCTGCACCCAGTGGGGTCTGGCAGTATTTGGGGTCCCCCTGCTCTGCTGGGTACAGTGGCAGGATTTGGACCTGCTCCTTCTTCTTCCCACCATGGTCTCACCACTGGGGCTGAGCGGTTGGGTGAGCAGAGGTTGGAAATGCAGAGGGCATAAGGACTCTTGTATTTATTCATCCCCATAAAGGTCTCTGTCCTCCCTGGGTGTATAAACATTGTCCTGACCACACGGAGTGGCCATGCCTTTGGGCTGGGTTCAAATCATAGAAGCACAGACTGGTTCAGGTTGGCAGGGACCTTAAAGATCATCCAGTTCCAGCGGCCCTGCCGCAGACAGGGACATCTCCCACTAGAGCAGGTTGCTCAGGGTCCCTTCCAACCTGGCCTGGAACACATCAAGTGATGGAACATCCATGCCTTCCCTGGGCAACCTGCGCCAGGGTCTCACCACCCTCAGAGTGAAGAACTTCTTCCTTATACTTAATCTAAATCTTCCCTCTTTCAGTTTAAACCCATCATGCCTTGTTGTATCACCAGCTAGAAAATACACTAGGTTTCCAGAGCTCTTGAACCAAATCCATATTCTCACAGAAGCAGGTCTCCTACTCCACGTTGTTTGGGAATTTTAAAACCTATTTAACATATGTAGGGGTGGGAGAGAGGAACTCCTACAGCAGCCTTCATGAGGTTGAGTGAGACCCATGTCACAGCCCCAGGGATCCTCCTGAGCAAGCAAGAGGGCTGCCAGGTGGGGGATGGGTGGTGTTTGCAGCAGTACTTGGGCTCCTGTGATGGAGAACCCACCACTGAGCTGTGACTCATCCCCAAACCCTGCAGCCCCACCATCCTGCCCCACCCTGTGTGTCCTCATAGGGATAAATAAGCAAGGGATGGAGAAGGTTGGGCTGTTCTGTGAGCAGTCAGCCTCTGGGTGCTGGTTTGGGTGGAAGGGCTGTGTCCCAGGAGGATGTGGGGTGCAGGTAGGAAGGAGGGGGTACTTCAGGATTGTGCTTTCTGTGTGCTGTGATGGATTTAGGTTATGTGCACAACAGGGCCTGCTTTCCAGAGCTCTGGAGCTGCTAGATGCTGGCTCATCTCCCCCACCATCAAATTCTCATCACTACAGGCATGCGGGTCAGGTCTGGGCTCTCCAGAGCTGGCTGTTTATTGGCTTTGGTGCATGAGCTCCTTGTTTCCATACTAATTCCTGCTCCAGAGAGTCCTCCCTGTGCTGTGCACTGCAAGCACTTGGCTGAGCATCACCTGGTTCTGCTGCTCATTGGTGAGTGAAGCTGACATATACTTGCTGGTGATTATTCAGGTTGTTTTCTGTCTTGTGTCCCCATTGGTCTCTTCTGGGGTCTTTCCAGAGTGTTTCTTGTAAAGAGGATGAATCTTGAGGGCAGGCTTGCAGATGGGTAGGGCAGCTCCTCAAGGTATGTTTGATGGTCTTGCTGCAGCACTGCAGACTCTGGGAGGGTCTCACTGTGTCCAGTGTTCTGGGTATCGGCAGAGCTGAGCTCTCTCAGGAGCAGCATGTCCACACCAAAGACACCCCAGTTATACCTGTCTTTGTGAACCCAGCCCTGAGTATGATGGAGTAACAAATGCATCTCTCTGGGTCTACCAGGATGGGGTTAAGCTTCTTATTAAAGGCAGACTCGAGGTCTTGGGTTCTCTGGGTTTGCAGATGCTCTCCCAGAGCAATGCCATGGGAAGGAAGGAGCAGAGCCCTGGAGCTTGGGTGGTGGGCTGATGCCAGCACCTGCATAGGTCAGCAGGATGAGGAGAGGCCCCCGACCATCTTGTGTCCCTCACAACCACATGTCTGCATATGGCAGCCAAGAAAGCCCTTCCCACTCTTCCTCAGCCCATGGGAGGCTATTTTCTGTGCAGGGAAGACTGCCAGTTGTGGATGGTGTGGCCCTCTAAGGAGTCTTAGGTGGGCCCCTGCCACCCTTCTGTCTGTCCTCTGATTATATAGAACCTATTACCCAGCATCTCTGGTAGATTCCAAACCACTCCTGTTATTTTGGAGGCTGATTCATTTGTGCAGCCTCAGAGCAGCAAAAATATCAGAGGAAACTGAATTTCTCTCTGAGAGGAGGCCACGTGCTCCTGAGCAGGGAGCGGCTCCCAGTTGCCTACTGGTAACGGCTGATGCTGAGCTGGGGAGTGAGATGCTTACCCATGGTGTTGGACGTGGACAGTGTGTCTAAAATCAACAGCTCACGTGTGTCACAGTAAGAGGAGTTATCCAGCTTAGCTGGAAGTCAAGAATTTAAGAAGGCAATGAATAGCAGATCAGAGCTTTGTAGAGACATTAAGTAACTGATTTCTTAGCAGGTGGAGAGAGCCTGCCTTTAATAAGGGGCTTTGGGGGGCTCCAGGTCCTGGGCTGAGCTGGGGGAAAAGCCCAGGGGGTGACTCGTGCCCCAGGCAGCACATGTTGCTGCACCCTAAATGCTTTTACCTATCAGAGGCACAAAGAGTTTGATCTGGGTTATTTTTAGCAGCTGCTCTGAACGTGCCAGGATGTGCCAGGCAGGGAGCAGAGGGGCTGCTCACCCCGTCCTAGCAACTGGGGGTGGGGGATGATCCCAGTGTGAGCTGCTTCATTTGGAGTGGTGGGACCTTGCTGTCTACCCCGAACTGCATCACTTGCACACACTGGTGTGAGTATGGGGCATACTGGAAGAGAGCGGGGAGCTGGGTTAAGACACCCACAGATCCTGTGTTTGGCTCTTGGCTCCTTCTCTTCTGGGAAGTAGTGATCGACCAGATGCTGGTGGCTCCAGGGCTGCAGCGAGTGGGAGCTGGGTGCAGGCTGAAGTCCTGCTTCTGTTCCCTGGGGTCATCACTGCGTGGCCACAAAGGGGTCAGAGCAGGACCAGCGGCTACAAAAGACCCCAAAAAAGCCACAAAGCATTTCCACACCTAGGGCAACATCTCCTTTGAGACAACCCCCTGCGCAGCCTTGTGAAGTGCTGCCAACCCCAAGCATCTCCCTCTGTGCCAGGGACAGCTCCATCAGCAGCCAGATCAGCATGGCACAGCATGATGGCCTCAGCCTGGTGAGAGGAAGAGGACACACAGGCCGAAAGCAAAGCCGGTGCTGCTTGCTCCAGCTCCCCTCCTGCACTCAGTCCTGCCGAGAGAGGAATGAGCAGAGTCATGGGGCTGCAGAAACCTGACCCGTGCAGTGATCGCTGGTGGCAGCTGGAGGCAGAGCCACCTCCGCCAGGACAGCAGGGACAGGGCAGTGCTGGGGGTTTGGAGGGGCAGCACCCAGCGGGAGGCTCCAGAGAAGATGTGGACAATGCAGCAATCCATGCACTGAAGCTTGGGAGAGCAGTGTGTGTTGAAGAAGCTGGGGCCCTGCAGAGCTCTGGCACAGCCTGTAACGCAGCCTCACCCGACAGCTCTGCAAAGACTTATTTCCAGGGAAACTGGTAGAATCATAGAATGTATTCAAAGTTTGGAAGGGACCTTTAAACATCATGCCATCCAACCCCCCTGCAGGGAGCAAGGACATCTACAGCTAGAGCAGGGTGCTCAGAGCCCCGGCCAACCTCCCCTGCAATGGTGCCAGGGATGGGGCAGCCACCACCTCTC
>JANIJG010008926.1:16461-27275 GCA_024611175.1 Megaceryle torquata | reverse complement strand
GCCCCATCCCTGGCACCATTGCAGGGGAGGTTGGCTGGGGCTCTGAGCACCCTGCTCTGGTTGCAGATGCCCCTGCTTCCTGCAGAGGGTTGGACTGGATGACTTTGAATGGTCCTTTCCCACCCAAACTACACTGATTCTGTGAATAGCAGGTTAGAAGGGATCATCTGGTCCAACCTTTCTTGGCAAAAGCACAGTCTAGACAAGAAACATTTGCTCCACTGCAGTCCTAGGGTGTTACTTCAGCCCCTTTCCGGTCCTTGGGAGTCTCTTTTCAGAACAATACGCCTATAAAAACATGGGCAAAAGCTTTTTTGATGTCTGCTGTATCAGCCCAGCTATTTTCCATCTCTAATCATCATTTTGGTCTCTCAGCCACGTCCGCAGGGGACATCCCTGCAAATCTAACTGTTAGTCTGGGCAAAAGACCAGCTTCCTTTGCATGTAGAGAGAGACACAGAATGTTTTCCTCTCTCTAGAGTCTCTATCTCTTATTGCTTATCTGTGCCAAGCCACAACATCCTCCGAGGAAGTGGTTTGCTCTTATCTGGCTGCTGCTCTTTGCAGGATGGGTCTAAGCAACCCCTGCCCAAGGGATGCGGACTCCAGGGCTGAGCATAAAGCTGGTGCTGAAGTTGGTTTCTGAAGCAAATTAACTGTCGAGTTGCCCAAAGGCTTTATTAAGGGATGGTGCTCCTTTAGTGTCACCTAAAGGAATGGAAAAAACAGAAGGAGGACAAAGTCCATACAAGAAACAGGTGCTCAGGTCTTGTTAATATCCAGCAACCAAGTGTGGAAACCATCTGTCAAATAGTAACACTCCTGTGGGAAAGGGAGAAAAAAAATCAAAAAACAATTGCATATGCAAATGAAAACCTAACAGAACAACATTTTGGGGAAAAAAAAATATTTAATAAGTTTTGAACCAAACACAAATTGAGCACAGGTCTAAAAATCTTGGACTTGAAATCACATTTCAGCAAGGTCCTTGAAGATTTTGCTTCTTTCCCATTTGGGATGAAGACAGAGTTTAAAGGTTAACAGGAAGGAGCAGGTTTGCATGGTTTGTCCTCCTGGATTATTCACCCTGACCAAATTTGGACAGACCTGACACTGTTGTGCAGAGAGCTTCCTATGGTGGGACCTGCAAGTGACAGGGAAACCTTCTGTTTAGCTACTGCAAAATGTTATCACTCGTTGTTGCTCTGAGTTTGCTGCCCAGGTCCTGCAGCTGCAGACTCTGGAGTCACAAAGTCCTACCTTGGATGGTCCTGAGGCTCAATTCACCCCCGTTCATAACCTGCAGCGGCCGTGGGAAGCTCCAGACGGCTGCGGGCACGTGGGTGATGGGAACGGGGGTTGCTGCAGTTGCAGGACCGACGATCCAGCAGCGGTTCCCTGCCCAGCAGCGTGGCTGAGAAGGAGCGTGACTCAGACCTGAACAGCGACCAGGACAAGGCAAAGGACTGCAACGGGCAGGTGGTCCCCAAGATCAAGCTGGAGCGATCCGCGACGGTGATTGATGTACGTGCTTGGGTCTGTCTCTGGTGTCCCCTGAGGGTGCCCACCACGGTGGAGGGACAGGCTTGTGCCCAGCTTGGCGTGGGTCAGGTCTTATGAGCTTTGCTGTGGCCCACCTGTAGTTCCCAAGTTGCACCCCAAGGTCTCTCCAGACTGTGTCCTTTTTCCTGCCTGATCTAAGTACATTAAATAGCCTGCAGTGTTCCCTGTTCATCCTCTGTGGCCTCCTCTCCTAGTTCAACCCAACCTATGAGCCGGAGAAATCAGACCAGAACCACCTCACCGTGGGCAACGAAGATGGACCAGGCCTCGAGAAGAGGGTGGGGAGCGCCATCAGTGTCCTCTCCAATGCTGTGGAAGGTACGTCCTTCCCCAGCCTGGGTGAGGGCTGTGTGTGTCGGATGGTTTAGCCCAACAGTTGGGTATTGGTGGGCTTGGGGTGCTTGACACACACCAGGGATAGCATCTGTCCCACATCTCTGGCCCCATGCAAGGGATTGCACTGGAGCTGGGGTGTCCATACATAGTCAGTGCACTGCAGGGATGCTCGAGTGAGGCTTTTCATCCCAGCTTGTTAGGATGATGCCTGGAGGCAAAAATACACTATTGCATTCCCTTGAAGAGGGAAGATTTAGAACAAATAGTAATTAGGGAGTTCTCTCTGAGCGTGGTGACACCCTGGCACAAGTTGCACAGAGAAGCTGTGGATGCCCCATCCCTGGATGTGTTCAAGACCAGGTTGGATGTGGCTCTGAGCAACCTGCTCTAGTGGGAGGTGTCCCTGCCCATGGCAGGGGTTGGAACTGGATGGTCCCTTCCAACCAAAACCATTCCATGGTTCCAAATGGGATTCAAATTGATTACAGCAGTCTCCAGAGTCAACTGAGAGCTGCTGAGTGGCTCCCCAAGAGTTGCTGTCTCAACTTCACCAAAAAGTAACACAAACCCAGCACTAACAGGCTTCTCAGCCCTGTCCTCCCTGAGAATGGGCATCAAACCCTCTGGTCACCCCAGAGCAGTAACCTTTGGGTGTTCCTGCAATCTTGTCATGTCAGGGACACTTCAAATCCTGCCCATGTTCTGAGAGCAGGATTGGGCCCACAGTTCCCTGACTGCTCTGCCTTTCTTCTGCTCTGGAGGGTAAGGTCCATAACACCACTGGGCCTGGGCATGGGAGGGCTCCTTGTTTTAACGCCCATATTAAACCCTTAGGTGGTGTAAGGCTGGTTTAGGACCTCAAGAGAGGTCTTTTCTAGTGGGTTAGCACTTGCCCCACCCAGGTGAGGTCAGGGTAAGCCTACACTGATGTAATTTTTCTTTCCTGCCCTCAGAGCTGGAGGAAGCTCACCAGAAGTGCCCGTCTTGGTGGTACAAATTTGCCCACACATTCCTGGTCTGGAATTGCTGTCCTCTGTGGGTTAAGCTGAAAGAGTTTGTCAAACTGGTGGTGATGGACCCCTTCGTGGACCTGGGCATCACCATCTGCATTGTGCTCAACACGCTCTTCATGGCCATGGAGCATTACCCCATGACAGAGGAATTTGAGAATGTGCTGACCGTGGGGAACCTGGTAGGCATCTCTGGGCATCCCATCCTTCCCCATTCAGAGCCACACCATCCACCTTGGTGGGCAGGTCCCCCATGCTGCCATTGTGTCACCTGAAAACCCTGCCTGGAAATATGTCCCAGCTGCTGAGAACCTTCTTCAGGGGTCTGGTCACAGCATCCCTGTGATGGGTTGGACTCCAGGATGGCTCACATCAAGGGAGGTGATATGGGCATGGGATCCATCATCCCCTGCTCCTCTTCTGCTGCAGCTTCTGTCTTGAGTGATGCATCTCAGTGACGCCAGGGTAGCCATGGCCTTGCAGAACTGTCCTGAGCCATCTTCTACATCACAACCCAGCATCAGGAATGAGCTGCTGCCAGCCCTGCCTGGCACCACAGTGTCCTCCCGATGCTGGGAGGCCATATGGCAGACTAGGGGCCAATTCAGATGCTGGGAGCAAACAGGTCCTCACTGAGCAGGAGGGAACAGTGCTAGCAGCATGAAATAATAATGACTTTTCCCAGTGAAATCACTGCAGATCTGGGCTGTCCTGATTTCATGCGTGTATTTAGCAACAAGCTGTGGCTGCTCCAGCTGGGAGCTCAGGGTGAAAGGCTTCTAGCTGGATGCAAGCTGCTGGTGGGACAAGTCTAGTAGACCCCTGGTAGCTCTGGGAAGTGCTGCTAAAGAGTGAGAGATCTTGCCAGTTCCTCTTCAGGCACCTTTCCCTGCTCCAGCACCTGCTGGGGCCTCTCTGAGCACAGGCTCTGGAGTGACACATGCTGGTGCCCAAGCCCCAGGCGGGCAGGATGACACTGGGCACATACCTGCTTTGTCTCTGGTTTCATTCAGGAAATACAAGGGGATTAATTGGCCATTGCTCGAAGCACGGTCATGAGAGACAGCTCCAGCTTTTCCTCCAGGCCAGCAATGGCTTCTGACTGTGTGTAGAGCCCAGTGCCTGTGGGGATGATTTTGAGGCCAGAATCTTTTAGTGGTGTCCAGCAGTTGCATCCCCTGGGCACATGCCCTGTGCCCAGCCCAGCTTTTGCATCACCAATGGGGCCAGAGTCTTCAGTGGTGCCCAATGACAGGACAAGGGGCACTGGGCACCAACTGGAACCCAGGAGGTTCCAGCTGAGCAGGAGGAGCAAGTTCTTTGGTGTGAGGGTGTGGGAGCCTGTGCCAGGCTGCCCAGAGAGGCTGTGGAGTCTCCTCTGGAGAGATTCCAAAGGCGCCTGGACCCTGCGACCCTGGGCCCCCTGCTCTGGGTGACCCTGCTGGGTGGAGCAGGGAGGTGGCCCCAGATGATCTCCAGAGGTCCCTTCCCACCCCACCATGCTGGGAGTCTGTAACTTGCCGAGGAAGGGCTGGGGAGGGATGGGAACAGGAGAAGCAGCTCCTGCTGAACCACAGTCTCGACCCCCATCACCTGCCCGTGCCCCTGCTGACAGCTGCTGTGCCTGCTGCTGGTCTTGCTGCAACCCACATCGGGGGTGAAATTTGTCACCAGGTCCCCCTGCACACATCACGGTGGGAAACTGCGTCACGGATGCTAATTGCCACATTGCTGATCCTGTTCTGCAGTTACACCACGATGCACAGCGCCGATGTGGTCCCAGAAAAAGAGTGATGAGTAAAAACCAGATTTGCTTTAGTGGGGCTCAGGAAGGGTCAGGGGCATCCCAATAACAGCCCAGTTCCTGGTGCTGGGAATCCCTGTGATTCAGCAGTCATTCAATGAGGGTCCCTTTGCCAACAAAACTGCTGGGTTAATTTCCACCTGTCAACACACACCTTTGTATCCAGAAGCAATAAGCCACCAGTACTCCCAGCCTTGCTTCACAAGCCACACTGGGCAGCAGCTGGGGAGCTTGTTTCCCAGTTGGGACTGGACTTAATGGGATGAAACACTTTGGGAATACACCAAAGAGGAGAGGTGTTCCCTCCCCACACCAAGGCTTACAAGTAAAGTAAGAGGGTGATGTTTCCCTCAGGTTTTTACAGGGATCTTCACAGCAGAGATGGTGCTGAAGCTCATTGCTCTGGACCCCTACGAGTATTTCCAGCAGGGCTGGAACATCTTTGACAGCTTCATCGTCACCCTGAGCCTGGTGGAGCTGGGCCTGGCCAACGTGCAAGGGCTCTCGGTGCTCCGCTCCTTCCGCTTGGTACGTGCCGCAGGGATGGGGGATACCTGGCGGGGTGGATTTGGATGCAATTCCCACCATGGTGGAGAGTGGCTTGTTCAACCTTCGTTATGGTGGCCGCCAACTTGTCCCCTGTTAAAGATAACTCTGTCAGTTGAGATAAATATTTTGGAAAGTTGGAGTCTGTGCTCTTTGCGAAGCAGTTGGTTGTTTAATCCCTCCTGCTTTAATAAAACAGTCACATGAAGGTCTCATCCCAGCTTCACAGCCTTGCTGACACCTTGTGGCAATGAAAGCTCCAGCAAATCAACACCCTATCTCCTTGTTCCTCACAGTTGAGGGTTTTCAAGCTTGCCAAGTCCTGGCCCACCCTCAACATGCTCATCAAGATCATTGGCAACTCAGTGGGCGCCCTGGGGAACCTCACGCTGGTGTTGGCCATCATCGTCTTCATCTTCGCCGTGGTGGGGATGCAGCTCTTTGGGAAGAGCTACATAGAATGCGTGTGCAAGATCTCCGTCGACTGCACGCTGCCCCGCTGGCACATGAATGACTTCTTCCACTCCTTCCTCATCGTCTTCCGCATCCTCTGCGGGGAGTGGATCGAGACCATGTGGGACTGCATGGAGGTGGCTGGCCAGACCATGTGCCTCATCGTCTTCATGATGGTCATGGTCATCGGAAACCTCGTGGTGAGTCTTGGAGCTGGGGTGGACCCTCAGTGAAAGGTGAGGGGTGGGGACACCTCTGCCCCTCAGTCTCTGGCTAATGCTGTCCAGCTCTGCCCATCTACATGGCTGTGCCTGTAGACATGGTCTTGTTGGGGCTGCACAGGAGCACAGGGAAAGGGCTCAATCTCCTTCTGGTAGATCCAGTGGAGATATGCTGTGTAAAGCAGGGTAAGAAGCAATTTGTGAGGGACCTTCAGATAAAAACAGGTCAGGATCAGAAGGGGAAACCAAGGCTTGGAAAACTTAACAGCTTTAGGCAGATACGGGAGCAAGTCTGGGACAATAGAGAGCTCATCTTCAAGCTGCCCTTTCTTCTCCATGTGGCTTTTCAGGCTTTCCTCCCCATTTCCCACTCTCCTGCTCGGAGGGATGGAGACAGTATTACATCCATCTCACCCCAGGAATGGTCCTCTGCTCTCAAGTGCTTTCAGAACCAGAAACCCCCTGGAAGGCTTTTGCAAATCCTCAGCATCCCAAATCCTCATCAGGTCCAAGTGGCATCCTAGAGATGTGTGACCCCCACCCTGCAGCACGTGGCTCCTTCCCCTGGGTCCTGGTGAAGCCCTGCTCACCATCACCCTCCCTGCCTGCCAGCTGCCTTCCCCGCTAACCCGAGCTGCTCGCTGCCTGCGCTGCAGGTCTGCAAGTTCCAGACGAGCATGAAATCCTTTCTAAACTTGGTAACCCTCTCGCTGGTGGCTTTGAAGCTTGTTTTCCAGGCCGCGTGGGCCCCGATCTCCCTTCTTAAGGAGCAAGGCTGGGGAGGGGAGCACGGCAGCCCAAATTGCTCTTGTTACTTGCTGGGGTTGTGTAAGCCCTTTGGAATTTGCTTTGAAAAACTATCTGCTCAGGGAGTTGCTGACGCTGCTCTCCCCATAGCGGGTGGCTGCTCCAGCCCCAGGCTGGCACAGCTCACCAAGAGGAGTGAAAGCAGCCCCGGGGAGAAACTCGGACCACCCCACAGCTTAGGTCAGGGGCAGCGCAGCTTTGAATGTCCTACTTTGAGGACAGAAAGTTGGGATTTGGGTGCTGCTTGGCTTCACTATCTCATTCCAGGGCTTTGGACTGGCCCCCATAGCAGCATGGAGGCCCATGCTGGCTGGAGACCTTACCCTAGGGTGTCCTGAGGTCTGTGCTGTTGGTGCTGGGCAGCTGTGCGCACATCACTTCACGGTGGGGAGCAGCCCAATGTCCTGCCAAATTTCCCACCACTCAAACAGTCAGTAACAGCTTCTAACACCACCTTTCAATGGGTAACCCTTCATTTGAACTGCTGAACCAGGTTGCAAATCACCCATAAGCAGCAGGAGCATCTCCAGGACAGTCTGCAGAAGGTGCAGGCGCTTAGAGACTGAGAATCACAGCTGGGACTCCCTGGAGACCCTGCCCAGAAGGGCTCTAGGAACCTTTCCTCTTCTGGAGCCAGCTTTTAGAGTAGGCCAGACCATCACCGATCCAGGAGACTCTCCTGAAGACAATACAGGCACAGCAGAGTTTTTGGCTGGTGGGGTCAGAGCCAGCCCTCCCTGAGATTGCACCCCAGCCTTCAGGGCAAGCTTTGCACCTACTGCACAGGGCTTATTAAAAGCTAAGTAGAGAAACATGTCTCACAGCCACCAACAGAGCCATCTCTGCCCTCTTCATCCTCCCTGCCAAGCTGTCCTGGCCATGTCACTGGTATTTCCGAGTGCTGGAGCTATCCTGTGCAGCCTCCCGAGCAGCCCGGCTGCAGGCAGGTGTGTGTTTCTCCCCACTTCCCCTGTGGAGGAATAAGACGATGGCCAGTCGTCCTTTCCTCTTCGTGACACTTTGAGCATTTCCTTTGGGGTTATTAAGGGGAAAGGGAGGAAGTCTGTCGGGTGACGAGGTAACAGACTCCTGTCCAAAAAAGCCAGAGCCAACAGCAACTATTAGCTGTAATTGGTACTTAACATTAAGTATTAAACTGATGGTCTAGGAGGGATTTATTTAAAGATGCGGTTTAAGTCGGACGGTATGAGCCATGTGAAAACAGCAGTGACCTTGAATAGCAGCTAATTCCCGTCTCAGATACGCTGCTGGCACAAAAAGGCACAAACATCAACAGCTGTGGGCTTGGCCCCTGCGCCGCTCTGCGCAGCCAGAGCGTGTCTGTGTGCTGCCCGTGCTCCCGTAGCCCAGGGAGAGCCCAGCCCGCTCGCCTTCTCAGGAGCTGCTCCAGGTTTCTGGCATGCAGCGAGTCCTTCCATGCCAGGCGAGGCTGTGGCAAGGTCCAGTCACGTTTCGGGCATGGTGAAGTAGGAGAGATCTGGGGGAAGCAGGAGAGATCCCAGGCTTGGAAATACAGAGAGTGTTTGTATCCCATGAGCTGACTTGGGATGAGGTGAAGTGCCATTTTCTGCGAAGCAAAGCAGCCTCTGGTAGAAAGGGATGAGGTTATGGCTGTGGCTCAGGCTCCTACATGGTGGCTTCAGGGTTTTGGAGACCTTCAGGAGCTTGGTGGGCACCTGAGCTACCAAAGATAGCGAAGAGGAGAGGAAGAGTTGCAGCTGGGAGGACAATAAGCAGATTAGTCCCTGGGTGGGGAAGGGACAGAGCTGAGTTGCCTCGCTGTGGGTGGTGGGGAGAAGCACCACAGGCTTGGGGAGTCCCATATAGGGAGTCCCACATGGGGTCCAGCCAGGCCAAGAGAGCAAAGGCAGGGACATGCTGATGGACCCACAGGGAAGGTGCTTTGAGAGGGGCCAAAGCAATGACTGGCATCACTTGCAAATGGATCAGTAGGACCCAGGCAGCTGAGGTGACACTGAGGGTATCAGAGGAGGAGCAAGGAGAAGCTGGACCATGTCCTCCAGGAGATGAGGTTGGCATCTCTGCAGTCCCCAGAGCAGGGTAACAGGAGGAGGGAGTCCCATGACACAGTCAGTGTAAGGGTCTTCTCCATGGTCATGACTGGTCCTTGCAGCTCCACCCTGCGGGGATGATGGTGGTGCTAGATGTCAGTGCTGGTATTTGCTTTTGTCCCCTCCAGGTGCTGAACCTGTTCTTAGCTTTGCTGCTGAGCTCCTTCAGTGCCGATAGCCTGGCAGCATCTGACGATGATGGAGAGATGAACAATTTGCAAATCGCTATTGGCAGGATCACCAGGGGGATCGACTTTGTAAAGACCTCTCTCCTCATGCTGCTCCGCAGGCTGTGGAAGGGGAAGAAGGTGGCCCCAGAGGAAGAGCAAGAGCCCAGTAAGAGGGACAACTCTGTGATAAACCATGTGGACAGTGGCCAGGAGACCAAGTCAGAGTACCTGGATGGAGTCACTGGCAAAGAGCATTATTTTATGGATGAACTGGACCACATGAATTTCATTAACAACCCCAACCTGACGGTGCAAGTCCCCATCGCCTCGGAGGAGTCTGACCTCTACGAGGAGACAAGCACCCAGTCTGACACCGAAGACACCAAGGTAAGAAAGGTGGATGGAAGGGCTTCAACCTGAAGACCGGGTCTGACCATTCTTGCTGTGCTGCCCAAGGAACAATGCTGGGTTTCATTATTTTTGGATTTTCCACAACATGTGGCAGGGGCCAGACTTGAGGGTTTTCAACCTTTCCAGTTTCCCAGTATAAACTGGAGGTGGGGAGGGGTCCATGAAGGTATTTGGTCTGTTTTGAGGTTAATGCCAGGGGGACCCACTGCCAGAGAGTTGGTGCAAGGGTCAAAGCGCTCAGGTTGGGGTTAAAGATGTTCAAGAGGAACTTGATTCCTGGAAATCTGCTGATGGCACTAACATTGGATCCACCGCTAATGCCTCAGAAAGCATCATGGGGAGGGTATGGAACCAGATGGAGGAGCTTAGCACGAGTGAACATGAAGCGATGCATTTTGGATGCAAGGCTGATGAGACAGCTGATGCTGGTGTTGCTGTGTCGAGGTGCAGAGGGGACTGTCCGGGTTCATGGGACGCTGATCGCCTCGGTGCTCTGGGAGGATGACGGGGAGATGCCAGACAAGAAACTGGGGAAGATCCAAGTGGACACAAGAAGGAGGTTGACAGCCTGGGGAGGAACTTACTGCTTGCAGGGTGGTCACACTGATGTCCTGGAGTGCAGGGCGGTGGGGGGTGCTGCAGTGGAGAGCAGCAGCTGCCTCAGTGTGCAAAGGGGGTTTATATGGATGAAAATGAACCAGGGCTCCCAGAACCCCAGAGCCTTCTCCTCCCTCCATGTCCACAGGCTCCTCACAGCTCCGCATCGTGACAGGGACCCACACTCAGGGCACGGTGCAAGAAGAGGGGACAATCCTGATTATTTATTTATATATTTTTTTAGTTGGTTAAACAATGTTTTCAGAAGTTGGGGCTGCAGCAGGGAGGTGGCAGGAAAGGTGGCGGCTGGCAGTGACTCATCACAAACATCCTGCTTGATGTGCTCAGAAGGGTCAAACCTGTCTGGAGGACGTTGGTCAAGGGAAGGGCAGAGGGGAGTTACTGTTGTTGTTCACCTTTGTGTTGTAGGAGGGCTGAGAGTTGGCATTTTTCCCCAGATATTTTTTTACTACAAGTCCAGTAGGACCAATCCACAGCAGGGAGTACCCAGTGGGATGTCTATGGATCTCTCAGCTCACCACCACCACGATGTGAGTCATGGTGACTGGGGTAATACCTCATGTGCAGCTATCAGACATGTGCCAGGACAGCTCCAGCGTGTCGGGGCTGTGTTCAGATGACATCTAGTGGCACCTGCTCCAACACCCTCCATGGAGGGTGTGTGCAAAAAAGGGCTACAAAGCTGGGGAAGAGTTCAGAGCATGAGTGGTGAGGAGCAGCTGAGGGACCTGGGCTTGTTGAGCCTGGAGAGAAGGAGGCTGAGGGGAGACCTTCTGGCTCTG
>JANIJG010008925.1:0-17673 GCA_024611175.1 Megaceryle torquata | reverse complement strand
GGGGGGGGGGGGGGGGGGGGGGGGTGTCACTGCAGATGCATGTACAGATGCAGCTACAGATAAAAAGAAAGCAAACACCGGGTTACCAGTTCAGACCAGCTACCAGTGAGAAGTGCCTGTAGTTTGCTTCTGTATTTTTCCTCTAGATAAATAAATATCAGTCCGTTTTAATCTCAAATACGCGTTTATACCAAGGTTTGCTAGATTATTTTTCAGCTACTATGAACAAGATCTAGGTCACCAAAATGCAGCCAGCCGAGATGTAATCCAATATTCTTTAACACAAGACAGCACAGGGAATGCACAAGGATTTCCCTACCCTGGTACTTACTCCTGGCACTCCAATGCAAGCAGAGGACTGTCAGGAGCTGGAATTTGTCTGGAACAGAGTTAAAAGTTTGACTTTAGAGGTGGGGGCACATCAGGAACTCTAACGGCCACGCCTGCGGGGACTGCGTACAATAAATTAAGTTTAAGGGAAGAAATGGTGACATTTTCAGGGGTAATTTAATAATAATACAACTATAAAACTAGAATTAAAATTTTGACATTATATCCTTACCTGTTTTGGCTGGACGTTTATGGCCCAGTGGATTTCAAGACAGATGGGTGCAATTCAGGTCATGCTGCAGTTTAAGTGGGAAGGAATTCTGAAAGGTTTGCCTTCAGTACGCAAGAAAGTAAAAAATGGCAGAAAATTCAGCAATACCCGTGATTGTTAGTGCAGCAAAGAACAGTCACGTGAAAGCTCTGAGAAACCAGATCAATGAACTGAAAGACAACAAATGAGATAAGCCTTCAGCTGTGAAGGGATGGATGTTTTCTCAAATGGGAAGGAATGAAGCGGTTCATGTAAGCGGAATACGCCACTCTGCAGGCATCATCTATTTTTTCGCTCAAGGATCTCAGTTTTTCATTTTACCCTGAAATAAGCCATGTAGTTTTCTGCTTGAGGGTGTTTTATTCTCAGCTCTGTCTTTTCTTGGAGACCTGATTTTCCACTGCACTGCACCATCTGCTCATGGGTTGCACCACGGCAGCGTGGAAGGAGTGCAGGGCCTGGCATGAAGTGTCGATGCTGCTTTGAACCAGTTGTCTACACAGAAGAGAAAAATGTTGCTTAGTAGGGAAAGTAGTTCAGATTTCTCTCTTCTCTTGCAAGTTCCCAGGAGTTTGGAGCACATGAATATTCTGGTCTTTCCTTTATTTTATGCTCATGAACTCCTTTATCAGCCTCATGGGACATGAGCAGCCCTGAAGGCTGAAGGATGGATCAAAAAGAAGACCTTAAACTGAAGCCAGACAGAGGCTAAAAACTCTTCCCTGTTCATCTGCCAGCAGATCACACAGTTGAGTGTCTTGCAAGTGTTCCAGAAGCTTTCTGGAACACAACATCTGCCAATTGCCACGTACGTGTGCAGTTGGCCTCCCGCGTGCTAGACGTGCTGGAAAATACAATATTGTTTAACTGAGATTTGATGCTTCAAATAATTGTATGTAACTTTTGTATCTCTTGGGTTTTTTTTGCTTTGGAATAGTCAAAATGCTGTGAAAAGCATCAGTTAAAATAAGTTCAGGAATTATATAATAATAAATAAAAATATAGATATTGTAAAGAAAACATTGGGGTGAGCATCCTGCACCTGGGGTAATCCCAGCTCTGATTTCATGCAGTTTTTCAAGATGCCAAAGCCACAGTGCTCACCAGTGGTCTACTTTGTCTAGACACAGTAACGCCGGGAGAACAGAAGAGTCATTCCCTCTCAACGCCCCCCCTTCATCTACTCCCTACCAAATGTAAAAGAATACACAAAACTACTGTTGTTAAAGCGGGCTTGAATAAACTGAGCTCACAGTCCATTTTCAGCTCAGACCAGCTGAACCTAGGATGACGTATTACAAACGTGAAGAGAAAATGCCATGGTGTTTTAGCTTCGGTGCCACGCTGCAGGGAAGAAGCAGTGTCTGTGTGTTACTTTACAGAACTGAGATAATACAATAAATTATAAAACCACGGTACCAGTAACAGAAAAGAAATAAAGGTCTTGAGCCACCCAAGCTACACAGAAACCTGGACTCTGAGACTGTGGCTCTTCTGGCACGAGGATCCTTTTCTGGGGCAGAGAAAGAGGAAAGGGAAGTTGGGTCATTCCCTGTACTATTCACAATCGGCGGAGGCAGGCGTTTCAGCTTGTATCCTCCGTGTGGTGCCATCTTCTTGATTTCTTACCGCTGACTGTCTGTTCAAACCTGCCATATGATACTTGATATGCTTGAGTAGGCTGGGGACATACGCACCCCAACCCTGGGCCACGGGGAACAACCAGCTGGCCAACAAATCCAGCCAGATTTCAGGAATTAAAAAAAAAAATTATAGCTAGGCTAGTTGGCTTAGACTTTAAGACAGACTCAAGACTGGCAGGTGTCCCACTCGCATCACAGCATACCCCATTGGAAGCAAGTTACTTTTTGGTAAGGTCATTTCTTTAATATGTTTACTGCCCCACATTGTAGAGATCCTCAGAGAGATGCTTCTTTAATAGATAGGAAATGGAAACCTTGAAATACATAAAGAGACGGGAAAGTTGACCAATAATAAAAGAGATGTGGGAAGGATCAATAAATGTTAACTCCAGAGTGTTTCCCAAACATACTTGAAAGGGCAGAGAGGAAATTTCTTATTTAAATTGGCTTTTGACAGAAAGGTCAGCTTTCAAGAACACCAAGGCTGATTTCTACAAACAAAATCCTATTACCAACTATAAAAATGTTTTCCTTCAAAAAAAATATAAACACCTGTAAAGGCGAAGATTTTAGTCAGTCACTGTCAATCCTCAAGTTTATGGGGAAAAAGCAAGTAATTATGTTTTTTCATCCCAAATTTCAAAGAACAAAGTAGTATTTCTCATCCTGTCAGGTTCTTTACTTTTGTGGAACGATTCAGGCAAACCTTGTTAACCCATTATAGGTGACTCAGTGTCAACACATTTTGCACCTAAGCTCATATTTTGCACATATATACGTGAGAAACACTGAAAAAAAAAATGCAAACCCTTCCAAACTCAGTGCAGGTATAAAGCCTGAGGATACAAAAGCGCTTGTATTTTTTCCTGGCTCATTTGTCCATCTGCTTGATTTCCCGTGGTGAGAAGCAATGCCAGAGATTGTTGATCCGAGGTAAAAAAAAAAAAAAAGTCCTGCCCTTAGAGCAGTGCATCTGCAGCACTGACAATTACCCCTCATGTCCAGGGAGTTTCCAGTGGCTGCCGTGTGCGTAGGCACCTCTCAGCCGAAACACTGCCTGAAGAACATGGTGAGGAAAAAACCGCTGTTCTGAAAATAAACCCATGCTAAGAATTTTCGACACCTGTTTCTTGCAGGTCTCTATAAACACGCGCTGTTCCTGACAAGGGGCGTTTGGATAACGGTCGTGCGCCCAGCTCAGTGCCTCTGGTCCTGACACCTTCCAGGGGGGAGCCCCGGGACATCCACCCTCCAAGGTGGCAAAGCGCAGCTCGCCCCGAGAGGGACGCGTCTTCCCGGTCAGTTCGACACGGGGAAATCCACAACTGCGGGGCTTTGCAATTTGTCGAGATTAAGGCCATGTAGGTTAATCCTCGCTTTTGCTGGGGTGCTCCCTCTCTGCAGAGCAATTTGCAGAATCACCACCACACCAAACCGAACCGAACCGAACCAAGTTCTCCGATGGGAGAAGGGACTGTTCTCTGTACAAACTCCCACGCCACCGGCGCTACTGAGCGCCGGGTTTGCTCTGGCTCCGATGCAAGAACCTCACCGCCTGCCGCCTTTACCGGGACTCCCCGGCCCAGAAGCGGGGCGGGAGCATGAACCTCCCCCCCCGCCCCCCCTCCCGCCGCTCGCAGAGGCGGCTCCGCAGCCGCCCCGCAGCCCAGCTCCCTGCCCCGGGCTGGGCTCTGCCCCCCGGTGCCGCCTCCGCCTCCCCCCGGTCCCCCCGCCCGGCTCCCGTCCCCTCCCTCCCTCCCCGGGCGGGCGGAGCGCTCGCATGGCGGGGCCGCGCTGAGCCGGGCCATGGACCATCACCTGCGCCGGCTGAGGCAGGAGCTGGTAAGGGGGCGGCGGGCGGGGTGGGGGGATCCCCATCCGGGGTTCGTCCCGCTTTGGAGGTGCCCGGAGCCCGGCGGCGCTCGGCCCTCTGCGGGGTGGGGGGGGAACGGCCCCGAGCAGAGATGGCCGGGACGGGAGGGGCAGGGCGGGTTCGGCCGCATCCAGCCGCCGCCGGGCCGGGTTGGGGGGGGGGGTATTCGGGGTCCCCCCTCCCGCTGTTCCCCATCGGCACCGCCGTGCTCCGGGGGCAGCCTCCCAGCGCCGGCTGCGCGGCTCCGCTCGTCCGCAGAGAGAACACAGAGCTCGGGGGCTCGGGGGTGTGCGCGGGGCTGAGGAGAGATGCAGCAAAGATCAGAAATCAAAGAAACACCCACAGAAATTTCTGATGGGAAGAAGTTTAAGGGAATCGAAATCGTGGCGCGTGCGCTTGCCACCTTCAGTACCCCCAGAAAATACTTTTTCTTTAATAGCAAACCCTTTGTCATAAATCAACGCTCTTTTCTCCCTCCTCCCGCTCCTGTTCAGACGGTGTAACCTCACTCGCTCAACTTGCTTGGGCTTGTCCACCAGCCCGAAGGTGTTGTTGGTACACGGGGCTTGCTGGGGGTGGGTTGGTAGGAAAAACTGATACTTCCCCAGATCGGTCTCGAGTGCTTGGCAGGTCTGGTCTGGCCGGGGAGAGGAGCGTGGTGCGCTGAAATAGATAATGAGAACAAAAGGGGGAGAAAAGGCAGAGCAGAACCGGGTGGGTAAAGTTTCTCAAAGCACAAAAGGCTTCCCGGTCTAGGACTTAGTGGGAGTGTTGATTTCAGCTGATAAAGTGGAGTTTTACAAAATGGGCTCACATACAGCAGCGCTACCTTGCCTGCGGTGCCCCAAACGTTCCGTGTGGAAGCGACAACAGCATTTGAGTCACCGCAGAGACACCCGAAGTTCCAGCTGTGCCAGGGCAGGGTCGGGACTCGCAGTCGCTGGAGGTAGCGCTGAGCTGCACATCGGACGTGTCCTGCGGGACAGGGGCTTGGGCAGCGACGTTTCCTTCTGAGCACATGCGGCAGCAACCAGCCACGTTTCACCTGCCAGCACAGCCAGTGTTGCCCCAGCAAACAGGGGAGCTGGGAGAGAAACTAAAACAAAGGAAAATGAGAGTCACTGGTGTACAGTACCTGGGTGCGATGAATGAAACGCAAACTGTGATCCAGGACACGTACAATGTAACCTGGGAGAGCTCAACTCAAGCTGGAAAGGAAAATGGGTAAAAAGAGCAACTTTCCGAAGAGCATGCTTAGAATAAGGTTCCTAAGTCTGTGGTTTATCTTCTGAACAAATCAGTTTCATTACCCAAGCAATATTTTTTTACAAAAGCCTGAACATTGCTCCTTTACTTGCCAGTCTAAAACGTGCCTATTTTGTAGCGCACACCATAACTTCAAAAGAATTTGAATATATTTGAAAAGGAGGCAGATCCCTCACACTTCACGTAAAAAAAAAAACCCCAAAATACTTCAAATCAGAAATTAGGGGTTTGTTTGTACCCTTGTTGTAATGCATGAATAGATTTTTTTTTTTTTTAATTGTAAAAATGTGATTTTTTTTTTTTTTCATATTAATAAACCGAGATCTTAAGCTGGCCAAGATTTATCCCTATGCTTGGCTATGCTTAGATAACTGGGAAGGGGCAGTTGTCACCCTCAGTAGGGCTACTCAGGACTGAACTGAAAGTAGCCTGGATCATCACATGTTCACATTCTTTCCCCCTCCCACCCCCCAGTTTTTGTTACTCAAACTTAAAAACTTACTTCAACAACAAATTCCCAGGGTATCAGAGTGCAGTGTTGGAGCTGTTGTGAGCACAAGCGTGCCAGGACAGCCCGCAGGGTGACAGCTGGAGGGACCCTCTGCCTTACAGCACCCCTTGGAAACAATCCCTTTCATCAGCAACTTCAGTGAGCTGCAGATTGCATTTAGTGAAGGTAGGAGAAGAGTGTTAATTAAAATAACCATAAATGATATCCTGAGCAATAACAGCTTTTAAAAATCAATACTTTGAAGGTAGCCTGGAATTAAAATAGATTAATGTTTCTTTAAAGACCAGCAAGCAGTGCAATAGACAGCTGGGACCATCTGCATTGCATGGTGAGTGGGAACTGAACCTCCTGACCCTGATTCTTCACCACTTTCTTCATTACTGGGCAGGTCATGCCTCCAGACAGTAAATGCACCAGAACCACAAATCATGCGGGAGGAATGGTGGGAAGGACTTGGCCAAATCAAGACAATGAGCCACCCTGTGTACAGCTAAACAGGAGCCCAGTTCCAGGGCACCATTACAAGCTTAGAAACATTGTGGTTTGTGCAGTGTCCAAGGAGCACCTCTGGTCGAGTGGGAGGGACACCAGAGCGAGTGTCGTGCTGAGAGGCTCTGCAGAAATGCCCTGTTTGAAGAACCACCTTGTCAGTGTAAGTGTTTGAGAGTTAGAAGGCATTTGATTAAAAGAAGTTTAGTCTGTCTGGGTGTGAACTACCGCAGCCTTTGGCTGGTTTTGAGGAGGGGATTGTCCTCAAAAAAGAGCGGATGTTGGCGCAGCTCCCAGTTCCCAGGGAAGGGTTATCTCCAAGTGCAACTTTATCCTCTACCAGTGTGGGATTTGAGGATTCCAGCTCTCTTTTTCTTTTTCCTCCTTCTTTGTGTATTAAAATAATATTTAAATGATCATCCCCTTGCTTTGGGCTGCTGCTGTGTCCCAACATTTCAACACACAGCCTCTGCCCTGAGATCACACTGTGACAAGTTACGGAGGAGCGTGGGTCCGGGCGTGCTTACACTGGTCTTTGCCTTACCTCTGGGAAGGCTCTGCCATGGCTCCCAGGGCTGAATCTGACCCGTTTCAGTCAGTGAGAGATCTCCTGTTCCAGTCGCGTGTTTTCCATTGTAAGCTGATCGTTTCTGGCATGTGTGGTGTCCCTTTGATTGGAATTCATTCAGAAGCTTCCACACGCAAGAGAGCCTCAGCTGACACAGCCATTCATCCCAACCTGGTGTGGGATCGGGGGTGGCTCTGCAGTCGGGTTCACTGCTGGAGCTGGGGTCCTTGTCCCGGTGCCAACACCAGCCTGGGGAGCCATTCTGGACCAGCCCTGCCAGCTCCCTGCACCTCAGCCTCTGTATGCAGAGAATAGAGAAGATCTTGTTCACCTCTTCTGGAAAGCCTCCGGAGAGTTATGGACACAGTTTGCGAGAACACGCAGCGCTGTTTTCTAGACCTGGTGTGGAGTAAGTTGTGCTTCTCCACTCCTGTCATCCGTCCTTCGTATGGCGGTGGTGATATGTGCCACACAGCTCATGAATCTTCCATTAATGCAATTAATCCCCATCCCCAAAGTCCTCTTGACTACGTCAGCTGGATTTGGAGTCCGCAAGCATCATTCTGAGGCACAGAAATAGGATGTCTGCTCTCCGAGTTACAGAATGGTATCCCAGCTGAAAGATCAGATTTAACAAGAGTTGTCTTGCTCAGGGATTAGCAGAGAAGAATTTCATTTCCGTGTGTCACGCTGCAGATGGCATTACCTCTGTCAACTTTCTGACACGGGGTTTGCATTTGTGCATAGTAATATCAGGATACACACCATGAGACTGGTGGTTTGAGGCTCTTCTACAGTAAAAATAAATCACTTCTCTGGCTCAGGACTGGCGAGTTCACGGGGCAGATTTATCTCTCACTTGGGGTTTGTGTACGGCTGCAACAGGCAAGGGGGTCCCAGTCGAGTTAGCAACTTCAGTTGCAACTTCACTTTGCATCCTTTGGTCTTTCTTGAAGGATCCAGGATATTTCTGGGCCTTCTCTTGCTTTTTTTTCTAGGCAGAAAAGTATTGCAGCAGGTATTTTAAACAAAAAACATCATTCTGACTTGAACTTTTAAATGTTCTCCCTGCACATTTGTCATAACGCATCGAATCACTGAGTTTGATAGAGTCTGATTCCCGTCTTGCATTAATTTATGTCCTGGTAGACAATGTTTCTTGCTATGAATATCTTGCAGGAATAGAACATTCGGTCTGAGTGAAGAATACAGCCAATTATTTTTACTCTTGTCTCACACTGGGTCCTATTCCTGTAACTGTGTCATGCTGGAAGAGGAGTCTGCTGTGTTTTCATTACTGCTATTTCTGAGGGAGCAGCTCTTGTCATTTGCAGTAGACTAAGGCACAGATGGCAGACCTCAAGGGCTAACGTCACTGCTCACAACTCCAACAGGTGGAAACACGCAGCTCCATGTGTGTCTCTGACAAAAAAATGGTCCCTTTAAGGGTGGCCTTACCCCCTGCTGCTCCAGAGAGCATTAGAAACTTGGGTTGTTATCACAGAATCTTGTTCCTTGATGTTGCAAAAGAGTAGCTTGACAGAGGATGTCCTGTCACATATCACCTGGGGAGAGAAAAAGCAGTCCCAGGCTTTGTCCACGTGTTTATTTCCAGAGAAGACTCCTGAGGATGATGGTGGATTCTTTAGACTCCCAGTTACATGTCTTGAGAAACTCTGAAAACCAGATCCCCCTGTGAAGCGACCACGGGGCTGAAAGATTACACTTTCAACCTCCACCTTCAATGCACACTGAGGCTTGTGATGTCTCTTATCCCGGGGCTGGGAGCAGAAGTCTGAAGTTCTTTTTGGTTCATTTCTTTCCTGGTTGTAGAGTACTGATTTTCTAATTTCCCTTTAAACACAGCAAGCGTGATCGGGAAGCAGAGAACAATATCACCGCGATGGAAAGGAAGGCAATCGAGTAAGGAAGACGGCTGAGTGATGTGAGCTGTGTCTTTCATGGTTAACATCTGTTTGAAATCTATTCAAACTATTGGGGAAAAAAAATAATTAAATATTTGGTAACATTTCAGCATCCTTCCTCTTTCAGATAAGCGGTGAGCTCACAGTTAACATCCTCAGTTACACCTAAATTACTCTGGAGAGACAAGAGGTTAAAAAGAGACTTGAAATTCTTATGATAAAATGCAAGGGCAAAAAGAAGATTGCAGGCCTTCAGGATCCATCAAGGGACGGAAGAGAAAGGTGCAGTGTGACACTGGAAAGCAGCTCTCTGAACCGTGCAGCGCGCTCCGAAGAGTTGTGCCCAGCCACAATTGCAGGCTTGTTGAAGATTAATCTAGCTAGTGACCCAAAGGAAAACACAGAAACAATATGATCAGCTCAGCAGTTCTGAAATAATTTTAGTCCCTATTATGTCATCCTCTTTAAATACCAATTGTTTGTTGCTGTTCAGTTGCCTATCAGCACTATTATTAAGAACTGCTATTTGCCATTTGTTCTTTCCTGTCCTCTTAGCAATAACTTCCTCTCTTCACGTTTCTTCTGCCTGTGAGCTGGACATCTGTCTTCCTCCTCGTTAGGACAAACACGCTCAGGGCACTCTTTTCACATCTCTGTGCTCAGCTGAAAGCCGTGGCTTGTTCACTGGGTTTTTCCTTCTCCCCCATCAGCATCACAAAGCTGCTGCAGTCCTGGGCAGGCCAGATGTGTGGATGGGCTGGAGATACCAACAGCTGGGCCTCGAGGGCATGGATGGCAGACGAGTTCTGAGGACTCTGTCAATGTAGATGCAAACAGCAAACCATTAGTTCCCAAAGTGAGCTAAAAAAGTCATTTATTTACCTGTGAAGCAGGAAGTGACAAGTGAAATCTCCCTTGTTTGTAGTCCCAGGTATTTAGTTTTCAGTTTGATAAAATGCCAGTAACTGCTGGAGGAGGTTCCTTGGGGCAGGCTGTCCTGCTGTGCTAATCAGTGGTGAAAGGTCATTGATTGATAAACCGTGTAAACCGATTGAGATTGTGGTCCTGGGAAGGGGGATTTGAAGGCAGTCATTAAAAAGGCACAGCTTACAGAGTGATCCATCCCTTTGCTACTCACAGAGGTGGATTTCCAAGGTAACAAGACTCCATGTTCAAACTCTGCCAGTTTTGCAAGATGCTCGCTGTTTGTTGGGTTTGGTTTTGTTTTTCCCCTCGCATTGACTGTTCCTTGATGAACATTTGAAAGTGCTCGGGAAGCTTTTGAATTTTCCACTCCAGTTTCCACAGTGGTTTCCAGGGTGGCTGTAGTTTCAGTGAGCTTTGCTTTGGAGAAGCATTTCACCAGAGCTGCCTTGTTCATGCCTTCACAGGAGGCTTGGTCTGGAGGTAACACCTCACTGCTGGAGGAGGAACATTTAATATCACACACTGAATCCCAGCCGCTGAAGTGGAATCCGCGCGTCACAGCTGCTCTCAGCCCTGCACGTACTTGCCTTGCTATAAAAGGCCTCTGTGTTGGCTTGTTCAGAATTAGACTAAAACTTTTTCATGCCAATTTCTAGGCCTGCAAAAGTTTCAGGGATAATAATGAGATGCAGTTTGAGGCTTCTGATTTTTAACTGTTTTATAGAGATTAATTTGAACATCTGCAAGTCGTCACAGTTCTAATTTGGCTTTTCTTGGAAGCCAAACAACTACTTGTATCGAAGCACAGAGTGTCTCAAATTAGACATCCCTTGAAATACTGACATATTTGTGCACCTTGAGCAGAGATCAGCAGGTATAAGGGAGGATGCTGATGAGCAAGACCTGAAGTTTCGCAGCAAACATCATTTCCCCTGCACTCTGCTCTGCAACGCAACTGAGCGTGGGGCTGATTCAACAACTGGTTTGGGATTTGCAGCTCACAAATCTGCACAAGAGAGAACATCTCGCGATACCCTGTGGTGCCCAGCTTACATAATGTCACTTGCATAACACCAGCAAGTACAGTCAGGGTCTCTCTCCATGCCAAATTAAGGCTCTCTGGGATTTTGTGTCACATTTATGCTCTGTTTGAAGTTACACTTCAGTTTGCCACAGATTCCAGTTCCTGCTAGTTCAAGTCTGTGACCACAGAGCTAGCAAGTCTACGAGGGTTATCCCTTCAGCCTTGAGCTCCCATCACCTTGCAGTCAGAGCATCTGTTGGACTTGCAGCCCAATCTGATGGATTATTTGCAGAAACCATTTCCCCTTAGCACCCCAGACAGTTTGGTCTTGAACCTTTGCCAGGGCAGTTGCCTCTCTTCTACAAGAAGCCATTCCTTTTCTGGAGAGTCTTAGAAAAGCCAGTCTGAACTCCAGAGAACTGAGATCTTCTTGACAAAGAGGGGAGCATGGCTGTTAGACACTGGGGAAGAAACGTTTTTGGGTTTTTTTTCCCCCTCCAGAGTTTTCTCTCCAGCCTGAGTACTCTTAATTACCACAGGGTAATTACCAATGGATGAAATCCAAGCCCCTGCAGACTGTTTGGTCATCAGTCAGTGACTTCACTTTGGGCTGGGTTTCACTCACTCTTCAGTTCTGTAAGAGACTGAACAGATCCCATCAAGAGCAGAAGATAAAGCAGAGGCAGTTGATTTGCTTCACTTTTTAGCTTGCACAACCCACATTTTTTGCAGTGTTTGTAAGCACAGTTAAAAGCATCAGGATCTTTAAAACTCTCTTCCTGATGGTGGGATTCATGTTGCCAGAGGCAGAGTCCAGAGGGCAGGATTCTTCCCACCCCAAAGCAGGCTGCTGAAACCAGACAGGTGAATCATGTCCCAAAAGACCCCGTTTTCCACCACCCCCCACCCCCCCCATGCTGCAAGGGGGATGGCTGAGCCCTGCATTGAACGTCAGGGGAGAAAGCATCCAAACCTCATAGTCACTTATGGGGAAGTGTTTCTACAGACAAAACCATCTCCTCTCCTGCTCCAGCGGCTCAAGCTCCCCTTGCTGGTGCCAGAGTTGGCAGAACCAGCTCCTTTGTTCAGAAGGAAAAGCACTGGTGGCTGAGCTTTCAGGGCTCAGGTCTTTTCTTGCTATGATGAGACAGGATCTGCCCGTGAGAAACGACCACGCTGACGATAAACGCTGCCCATGAAATTTTAATGCTTAATAGAGCCTTGCTGGATGAGACACACGTTGTAATGATACCACCCATCACAGGGAGCTAATTGAATCAATGAGGTGAGCAGCGGAGCCATCCAGCATATGCCAAGGGTTTGATCAGCCCAGTCATTACCGCAGGACCCTCGTCCCTCCCCGCGGCGTGATTACAGCCCTGCTCCAGGCAGGGGATTTGGGGGAAGCGGCCAATGAGGGGCCAGCCTGGCTCCAAAGCCAGCTTTTTGCAAAGCCCCAGATAAAACAGACTTCCATTAATAAGGCGAGAAAGGTTAGGACGAGAAGCATTACAGCAAATCTGGAGAGGTAAGGTGATAGTTTTGTCTGAGGCTTGTAGAGCATATGGTCCAGCTTTGGTACGGGAAACCCAGGGGCTGGGTCGGTCAGTAAGCGGGGTGGGTTTCGCCTGTCTGCAGAAGTAGAGGTTTATTTGTTGAGGTTAAAGAATTAAATAGCTGGAGATGCTTGATAGTATCATCAGGAAGCTAAACAGATTTTCTGTACCTTCATAGCTTGCATGCTCATTCAGGGTGATAAGTTTCTTGGGAGTGAAGCTGTGAAAAACCATCGTAATGTGCCGGTTACTTTTGGGTTCTGAAAAGGAGATTTGTGGTCAGAAACTGTTGAGAAGCTTTCTGCTCATGGAGCCAGATTGTCACAGAGGATTTTTCCATTTTTTCCACCCACTACTCTTTCTCACTGGTCAGATCCACGTACAGAAAGGGAAACAGAGCAAGTAACTGAAATAACTTGGTTAAAATTAAAGACATAAAAAAAAAATAAAGCTTGACAATGTAAAGCTGAACATAGGATGTATCTTTCCTTTTTCACCTGAAGCTTGAGATCGATTGCTGTCCAAAAACCATGGCGAGCCTGTTAAACTGTTTATGATGGTGTAGGCTGAAGCTTTTCCTAGACAGTGGTAATCTCCTCTGCAAACCACCTTACCTCAGTGTGACATGTCTTCACCTCCAGCCCTGCCATCCCCTGCTGTTCTCTCTCTCTCCTTCCCATTCCCCACTCCTTCTTCTTGCTAAAAAAATTCTAAAGTGGCAGCTGCTGGAAAGTACAGTCCATTTGTTTTATGATGCTGCTTTGGGAATATGATCCAGATCCTACATGAGACAAAGAAAGCAACAGAGCAAAGGAGGAAAGGGGTGTGGGGGGGGTGCTCAGAAGCTGTGAAACCAACCAACCAACTTACTTAATTTAAATCTAGTATTAAAAGTTAAATCTTTACAGCAAAGTTCAGGTGGAAAGCAGAACTGCTACTAAAGGTCCTAGCTTGGGAATCAAGAAGATTGCTCGTTCACCAGAGTAATTCTAGAGCTTGTTGGTTGTTTTGTACAAAATTTCAAGTGCATTGAAATGTCTTTGATTGTCCTCTAATGAGAGGTGCTTGTAATGAGGGCGTTCAGAGCTGAACACACGTTATATAGTAACAGTGTGATTCTTACTGGGACTTACGGTTAATTTACTTTAGCACTTTAGGTAAAGAAACAAGGTTCTCTCCCTGGAAGGCATTTTTGTTCATTATCCTGACTCCTGATTTCAGTTACTTACAGGGCACAAAAGACACAAAAGGAGAAGAATATGCTGAAACCGTGGCAGCCAAAACCATTCATAGTTCTACGCCCTGGGATTCTGCCAAGCAGTTAATGGAAACTCAGACTACTTATTTTTGTTTTCAGGTCACAAATAAATAAATAAATAAATAAATTCCTCCTGTCAGCTCCTCTCATTCCTAGAGGGGAAACCCTTAGAAAGATCTAAGGAAAAAACAGGTTGCTGTTCCATGAAATGGGTGTAACACAGGTAGGATGGGTATAGTCAGTAGGAAGGGTGGGGGGGTGGTTCAGAAAGCCACTCAGCCCAGCTCTCCTGCCCTTTGGTCAGAATTTTCTTGCTCTCTCCTGGCTGCTGGGGACACTGGCTCACATCTGCTTCCTTCCCTTCGCAGCTATCCATGAAGGAGGTCGGAGACGGGCTGCACGAGCAGATGAACTGCATGATGGGTGCACTGCAGGAGCTGAAACTCCTCCAGGTCCAGACAGCGTTGGAGCAGTTGGACATCTCAGGGAGCCGAAGCACCGTTTCTGGCACTGAGCAGCACCAGTGCTGCCGAAGCCGCAGAGACGTGGCCAGGGCCCAGCAGGACGAGCGGCCACGGGGGGAGATGTCGGTGGAGGAGTGCAGCCCCACGTCCCTCACGTGTGCCGTGCCACGGCCGGTGGGTTTGTCCCGTCCTGCTGCATTCCCAGAGAATGGTCACCTTAGAGACACCCCCTCCTCCTTCAGGAGCCTCTGTGGTGAGGATGTTTGCCCCCCCAGAGGACCTTCCTCCACGCCGAGCAGAGCGGAGCACGTCCGCCCAAGGACATCCGAGCCCAGTAGCCAGGTCACAGCCGGGGGGTGGTCAGCACACCGGGAGTGCCCGGGGTGTGACGATGGTCACGACTGGACATCCTCCCTAATGTCCCAGAGCAGGAATCGGCAGCCACTGGTCTTGGGGGATAACATCTTTGCAGACTTAGTTGGGAACTGGTTGGATCTGCCAGAGCTGGATAAGAAGGGCGAGAAGAGCGAGGCGTCCCTGTCTATGAGCAGGTCCCAGGAGCTCTGCAGAAAGTTCTCGCTCACAGCCAACATCTTCAAGAAGTTCTTGAGGAGCGTTCGGCCAGACCGAGACAGGCTTCTCAAAGAGAAACCTTGCTGGCTGCCACCTGAAGACAAGCAGCCAGAGATTTCTAAGAGACCCAAAAAGATGAACAAACTGAAGGGGACATTTTACTTCCCACTTCATGGAAACATCCAGAACCATCACAGCAAAGCAGAGAGGTGCCCAAAAGCAGAAAACAACAGCGAGAAACCCAGAATTGGCACCAAGAAAGTCCACGATACCACAGACTACACCCAGTCTGGGTTTGACATCAATACAGCTGTTTGGGTCTGAATTTGTCAGTGTTCTCTGCTCACACCGGGGAGGAGCTGGAGGCCATACACATCTTTTCAGGAGACCCCTGAGCTCTCAACATGGGCTGAGATAAGTCCTCTGTAGAACATCCTCTGGGCTTCAGTTGCCTGCAAGTGGCATTTTCTGGAAAACTATGGCTTCAGGGGCTTCAGCAGCAACTGCCTCAATCCATGGGGGGAGGTTTTTGGGGGACTGGTATTCACAAAAATAACCAGAATCTTTAGCAGCTTTAGTTCGAGTGATGCCACAGACGACCAGCTCCTGCAGCCTGACTTACAAGAGCCACTTCAGGCCCATCCCCTCATCTCTAGTTAAAAGCAGCTGCAGCACACCCCCCCCGTGTGCATGTGTGTGTACGAGTGTGCAGATATATATATAGGTTTTTTATTAAAAAATAATCTATTCCTGCTTGTGTGCACTGAAACCTGGGTTATAAACCCAGCCAGTCAATCGTTGTACCCGAAGCACTTGTTATTTAAATTGAAAGATGTTTGGATGTGTAAGACTCAAACCATTGCTACACGGGGGGTGTTGAACCCCAGCGTTGGTGCATTTCCCCCTAAACTGCATCTCTGCTGCACTCCCAGCATCTCTCCTTCCCCTGCCAGTTAAACCAGTAGGACACAAGGCTCCTTTCCTGGATTTCTGCAACCCTCAAGCTCCCAGGGATTTTGTTGCTCTCCCCGCGCGTCACACCGGATACAGCGACGCGAAGTTTATCGTTGAGGTTGCACTGAGATAGAGTCCCGACAGATGTTGTTTGTTGTTGTTTCCTGTTGCTGTTGTGTACAAACCTTGTCTGGTCAGACCCAAGCTCTTCAGTGTCCTGCTCTCGCAGAGGTACCAATAAAGCATCATCAGTCTCCCACGTGCCGTGGGGCCATCTCTATCCTGGGGTGACTCCCAGCCCTGCTTTTCTCCGGCGCAGAAGCTTCGGGGTTTTCACCATCACAGAAACCTGGCCAAGCAGGCACAAAAGTGTTGGCTGGCAGGGTCAGAGCCGAGAGCGCTTGTGGGTCCTGTCAGCCTGTTCCCAGCAGGACCAGGGAGTTTGGGGAGCAGCCAGGAGAGTTTCCATTCAAGGAGAGGTTATAAATCATAGTAGGGAGAAGAGCTCCAGCCAGAGGTCCCTGACAGGGTCCCAGCAGCGTGCTGGATGGGCATCCAAGAGCCTTCGGGTAACGCTTCAGCATCCATCCGCCTCCCTCAGCTCCAGAAAGGGCAGAGGGAGAAATGTTTGGGGGCCAAACTGCTGCCGAGGGAAGGGCCTCAGAGCTGTGCAGACCCTGCCCATGGAGGGGAACCGGGTCACTCGGGTCCTGCCCCAGGTCCCCTCTCCACTGCCTCCAGGAGTTACACGTGATGGACACAAGTCTCCAGCAGCTCCACAGATCCCACTGACTGGGTTGCTGCAGAAGGGGAGCTACCCCAGGGCTGCCCCCATCTCCATTAGCTGGGAGCCAGCAGATGCTTCGTGTGCTCACCAGGGTTATGTTGCAAAAACCAGTTCCGCTCACTCCAAGTTTAGGAAGGGCTTGTGCACACCACTAATACTGGGTTTTTTCAGACATGCAATTCTATTCCTGGTGTAACTTCCCGAGGCAGAGAGGCCAGTGGAGCAGAGGCATGGAGAGAGAATTTTTTTCCCCCCCTTGCAAATTAAATATAGGCACAAGACAAGCCCTGTTTCTGCCCATACAAGGAGAGAAGCGGGTCAGCATCCGAGAGCTATGCTCAGCACTTTTTCAGGAACCTGAGTTGCAAGCAATCTTTTGTTTTTCCTCCTCACCAACTTTAGGTCTAGGTTCTTTCCCCCCACCACCACCTTTCTTCATTTCTCTGAACGCTGAAGGCTGTTTCTAAAGCATTTTGTTTTCCTCCTTTTATCAGTAGTTCATCCTGTTTGTTAGAAATAGGCCCTCCCAGCTGCCACCAACCTTTCTTCAGGGCCAGTAAAGAAGAGAAGGAGCTTTTTATCTTTCTATAAGCAGTAGCACAAAAGAGAGAAACAGCTTTTCTGCACCATCCTCAGTCCCTGCAGAGCATGGCCTCACCCCAGGGCTTCCCAGGCACAACCTGGGGAACCCAGCCCATGGCCAAGCTGACAGAGCAGCAGGGAGCACAGTGGCATTGCCCTGTGACATCCCCCCCATTCCCAGGAGCACATCCCAGACATACCTGCCTGAGAGCAAAGGCTGAGCCCCACGAAGAGAGAGGCAGAGTGGTAGGTGGGGAGAAGCTGGGGGAGGTAAGTTATCCCCCCAGGGGCTTTTTAAGCTTCTCCTGAACATTGTCCTCAGCTGTGATGAGTGGGGTGAGCAGCCGGCAAGGGCTGGGCTGAGCATGAGCAGGGGGCACAGCCACAGCGACACGGTGAGAGATGAAGGGTGTGTTTCTGCAGGTGGTCACCTCTCCAAGGCCATGTATTATCCAGGAAACAGGATGTGTTTATGCAGGACACGGGGGAGATCTGGAGCCTAAAATGCATGTTGGGAACTTAGTCCCTGGGAAAAGCAGTTCTTGGGGATTTCCCCACCCCCACCAGGCCCCCTCCCCCCCCCGCCCCCCCCCCCCCCCCCCGCCCACCCCCCGCCCTCCCCCCAACCCCCCCCCCCGCCCCGCCCACCCGACCGGGCCAACCCCCCCCCCC
>JANIJG010008923.1:0-28816 GCA_024611175.1 Megaceryle torquata | reverse complement strand
CAGGTCCATGTCCTTCCTGTGCTGAGGGCTCCAGAGCTGGACACAGTGTTCCAGGTGAGGTCTCACCAGAGCAGAGTAGAGCGGTAGAATCCCCTCTCTCTTCTTTTGATGCAGCCCAGGATGCGATTGCCCTTCTGGGCTGCAAGCACACACTGGCTGCTTGTGTTTGTCCAGGAGCAGAGGTAGTAATGTTCAGAACGAACTCTTTTTGAACAGCCTGGGCTCCATCTGTACAGAAACTGCACAGTCCCTTTCCTAAATCAACCACAAGAATATGAGTCGAAAGGGCATTTTAGCATCGTGCCATGACCAGCATGAGACTAGACACTCCAAGGAATAATCACAGGATTAGAGTCTGACTTGGGGCAAGAAGGGGGGCGGGGGGGCGGGGGGTGTCTCATTCTTTGGCCCTTTCACATCTGAATTCTTTGCTACTCTAGGGAAGCTCCTTGAAGCATGCAGGTGCATCATTCAGCTTCCATGCTAAAATGCTGGTTTTGGCTTTTCCAGTCTTCAGAGGCTTGAGTTCCCCCAGTCTGGGGGAAGAAAAAAGCCCTGATGTTCAAGTTCAGTGGAAATTGTAACCAAACTATATATGTAATAAGTATTTTCTCTTTAAAATAAAAATTGTGAAACCTGATTTGAGTACCCACACACTCAAATAAGCAATAAAAATACAGATAATTCTTTATCAGGAAAAATATTTACAATAGTTTAAAAATAACTACAGCATTGGGATTTACAGATCCGTATTTCAACTCATGGCGTTAGCTTTACATTGGAATACATGTTTGCTATGCCTATATAGAATTTTACCATAATATTTTAAACTCCATTTGGAGAAACAGCATGCCTTCATGTGTTTTGTGCTCTTCAAAATTAAGAAAAGTTATCCCCAAGAATATAAATAACCAGCAAGCACATTTGAACCAATCTAGGTTATGAATTATGAAGAAAGATAAACCCGATGTTCTGTGTATTTCTGAAAAGAAAAAAAAATATATATGAGAAACTCTGACTAGGTAACTGCAAGACAACGGGAAGATGTAAATGACTGAGGTAACAGCTAATCCAGATTATGGATAGCAATTGAGATTTTTGGAGATTAGCATCTCTACCCTTAGGGAATACGTCTGTAAAGGAAATTAGAACGCATAGAAAATGGGATTCATCAATAATAAAGATCACTAATAATTCACTATATGCTTCTAAAAGGGTACATCTGTAAGGAAGTATATAAAACAATGACTGCTTTTACTTGCTTTCATGCAAAAAATAAAATTCTAATATTAAAAATGCACTGTCTCCTCTTCTGCCAAAGGTTGTATAACATCCTAATCAAGTGATGTAAATTTTTAACGACCAATGTGTTTTGTGCTTGTGATGCAATAGATGGAATGGGGAAGGAAAGCTATAGGCTTTGTATTTGAAAGATAAGAGAGATTAACACTGGCTGGGAATGTTAAAGTACTAAGAGCTGGTTCTGAGTAATTCCATATGTGAATACTCTTATTTTGGAATAAGAGTGCTTTGTTCCTGTTCAGCTTGACCCACTTTCAAAGTGTATTTAATTAGGAACAGTTTTATGTGTAAAAAAGCCTTTTGTTTGTTGTCTTGATTAAAGCAATAAAGGTCAGTATCTAGGGTTTCTGATTCAAAGCACCTTAAACATTTAAAAAAATAAACAACCTATGGAAACAGTGTCTAGGTATTAAAACAAATTTGTGGCATTTATACTGTTTTCCATAACAAGAGATTTCAAAGGTAAAAGGTTTTTTTCAAACAATCTTCAGTCAGCAATTGCTTTCTGCTGTAATCCGTAGGCGGTGGATGGTTACTCAGAATTCTTTAAGACAAATCTGCTCTTTGCAAAACATGAAGTTACAGCATGGGCTTTTAAAAGTATATGCCAAAGGGTCAACTGGAGTGTCTCAGCACTTCAGAAATCAAGCTATTTACCTAAAGTAAAACCATGCAGACTGTGTAACTGTCCTATAAACAGAGGGGTGGTTCAGATTTCTCTCCTGTCATTCAATCTTAATTCAGATCTTAAATGTTTGATGATCATTTGAAAAATAGATGGCATACTATGTATTCAGCTGGTACTAGGAGAGCCCTTTCTGATGTGTTTAAGAACAGATTAAAATGTCAGGCTACTGTTAAGACAATAAAGTCATGGTTTATCTTGTGGTTGATGTAATCTTGCTCTTATATTCTACTGCTTCCATAAGAAACAGTGCATTGAGACTTTCTAGGAAACAAGAAATGATACCGTATGCCACATTAACTATGCTGCTTTAAGAACTGTCAAAATTTCATCTTGAAATTATTCCACTAATATTCCACTAAACAGAAACTACTTTTACAACTATAAAGGGTTTAAAAAATACTTTATGTACTGTCTAGCACAAGAAAACTACTGGAAATGGAATTACCACCTGTTTCTATTTATTCCTGAGTACTGTTCTGAAAGAGAAATGTAGGTTATGGTATAAAGCAAAACAAACCCTTTTCCTAACAGCTATGTTGCATTTTTATGCCAGTGCTTGTATTATTCCTGAAGTAAAGATCTCTATTGTTCTGCATCTATGTCTTATTTTAGAATACCTCACAGGGATTAGGTAGGAAGCACAGCAGGCTCCATGTAACCATGCGAAACACTGGATAAGCTCTTCAGATCTACCCTAGCCATCAACAACTGGGAAATGGTGACATTTGAACAATAGAAGAGTGGGTTTCCTTTCACTTCAAGTCTTTTGAACTACTGAAGGAAAAAAAATAAAGAAGACAAGATACTGCAGAAGAGCTTAATTAAATTATGGTATATCAAGCATAACACTCATTTGATGTTAAGATTATACAATAAATATATATCAACAAAAGCAACATCCTAGCTAGGGAAATTTTAAGAATAAAAAGTAATTAAGTTTTACTGATCTATTCAGTGAAAGAATATTATGTATTTATTTCTCACCTAGGTACTCTGCTTACTTTTTGTAATTAACAAATCTTGAAATTAATGTTTTACACATATTCAATGTATTTTTAATATATTGAATTTAGGAATTAATTAGTTGTTTGGACACCAAAGTCTTCTTAAGGAAAAATGTCTTGAATACAGAAATATTTAAGATAGCAAAAAGCTGGTGGATGTTATTAAATTGGATTTTATAGCATCCTATGCTAAATTGTGAAAAATCAACTCTGTCTTTTTTCTATACTCAACTAAATTTTCAGTTATGAATCGCTCTCTTACTGATGCCAAATATGCTTTTGTGCTTTCCTATCAGATTTACTGAATCAGTTTTATCCCCTTGTCTGCACATATTTTTTAAAATTATTTGTGGAAAATCTTATTTTCACTTATTTTCAACTACTGATAACAGCTCTGGCATGAAAACACTTCACTACTGCAAACACCTTTTTGTTGAAAAGTAAAGGACAATAACCTTTTGAATAGAATTACATTATGGTATTTTTTAAGGAAAATTGCAAAAAATGAGCCCGTGTAATAAAGCAAATACTACATACTTCAGAATGACAGAATCACAAATCACAGAATCCAAAAGGTGATGAGAATGTTTTACTTAATTTCAGTATTAGGAGATGAGTGATTGAATTCTAAACATCATGTTCCTGTCTTTAAAGCTCCCTGTCACTAACGAATGAAAAGTTTGTTACACATTTGCCAACAGTAAAGCTGGAAGTCAGGGATATTAGAATTTGCCCTCAAAAAATGAAAACTTCTTTTGAGATGAAAACTTCCACTTTCAAAACATATTTACATTGGTTATTTCCCTCTCAATGAGCTTGTTGTCCTCCTTATACACACAGAGAATGTATCAGTAGAACTTTGAAGTTAGAGCTGGCAGTAGAGAACTAATACAAAAATGCTCTCATTATGAAAAATGCTGTGTTAGTCTTCAATGTCCCAATAGCAGAAAATTACCAGATACAGAAGAAACTTCTAAGTGCAGTGATAGAAGATGAAATACGCAGCTAGAGCTAAAGAGAACATCCCTCAAGTTTTAATGTAAGACTAGTGAAAAGGAATCACCAGGGGACCACTCTGTTCTCATCAGTGAAAGAAAAATACTTGATCTGTGTAAGAAACCACTGGATCACCACTTTCCAGTGAGTGTTTCTCTGACAGGTTTAAAAGAATAATTTTTATAAGTCAAAATTCTACCACATGACTCTGCTAAGAAATAGCACTTTAGGGAAAGACTTTACTGATTTAATGTTGCTTTTCAAGTAGGTGAAGAAATATTAAGCATACAACATGCACAAAACTGTAGCAGCTGTTAATTTAATTCACAGTGAATTAATTACTAATTTTGAAAGATAAGAAAATAGCCCCTGGGAAGCTGCCCAAGACATTTTTATCCAAATGCAGTATGACTGTCATATTATTAACTAAAATTTGGGAAGAGTGCCACAGATAGGCAAAAAACTCAGAACCTAATAGAGTGGAGAAGGCAGAAGCTAGCCTACAAATAGACTGTCAAGGAAAGAAAAATAAAGAAGTGACAGAAACAGACCAGAAACAGGGGTATTCTGAAATTATAGAAAAAAAAGAAGAAGGACAGATAACAGATAAAAACAAAGAATGATTCATTATTTTAGAAGTGATTCACTGTCATGCAAGTAAGAAGGAGAGTAAAAGAAACAAGCACACAATATGGGTAATTTTGCAGGATGTAGAATCTGGACAATTAAAATGGTATTGACTTGGTTATCGTTGCTGTTTCCAATGTGAGAAAATGAGTAATTGCTGTATGAATAAAATCAATCACATTTAGGTCAAAGCATTTGTAGACAGAGAAGCAGGAGAATATCTAAAGTAGACAAATGCCAGTCATTCTCTTCATTTAAGCCGGTGTCACTTTAAAAAGATTTCAGACAAACTGGACATCTTGTCCAAATTCTTGGAAACAAGTCTACAAAAATCTTCATGAATGGATCCTGAAAATACTTAAGTGAGATATTTAATGCTAAAGACATATTTAACATAAGAAAATTTACATAATGTTCCCTTTGATGATCAGAGGGTCTAATGAACATCTTCACCATGATATAAAGAACTGACCAACCATTCAGGTGAAGGAGGACATACGGAGAAGCTCAACTCATTCCAGCATTCACCGGTCTTCTTTGGGATTTGAGGTGATATACAACAGCTGGCATGAGGTGGGTGGTCTGAAGAAGAACACTTTGTTGGCTTGCTGGTTTACTTGCTTTAAAGAATAAACCGAGGTTGAAGCTTTTGTCATTATTGTAAAATTTTAACTCCTGAATACATCCCCTGTGGGGCTGGCATGCAGATGCAAAGAATCTTCTGGTGCAGATGTCTGCAGGTTCTGCTCCAGGTGTTTCACTTCTGTCTTTATTCATCAGCTTTTTATGCTTCCCATATTTTGAAACATGCTTTTAAAATGTGCAGCTGCCAAGCTGTTAAGTGTTGTGGCACTTAGTAGCCATGGTGGTATGCAATTCTTTGCTGCATATGGATTTCTGATTCTAATGTCAGTCCTGATGCTTTTTTAGATTTTTTTCATCTTATTACATGAATAACACTCAAGTCTGGCCCAAACTAGAGCTGGAGGCAGTGTTTTGTCTGTAGTAAGCAATTTTCAAATCTCACTGTTTCTGATGTATTAACAGCACTTTGTTAACTCCCTCCTGAGTTTATGTTAAGGTCCTAGCTACCTATAATTACTAAAAACCCTATTCAAATCTCATTTTAAAATGAATTTTTCAAAATTTATTAAAATACAGTTTTAATCTTAAAAAAATTAAATCATTTAAATGCTACTTGAATAGAGATGTTTTCATTCTCCTATTGGCTTTACATAAATATATATTAACATTTACAAAACCAGAAAATTAAATGTATGTATCTGAGTAAGATGAATTTACACCCATGTAGGACTGAGAAAGGTGGCGATAATAATTTATTTACACTTTCTTAAAGTGGTACCCGTGAAGAACATCCATTCAAATACTATGGCTAGAGAAAGCCAGATATAGTACTCAGGAAAAATAATTCAGAGGAGAATTCTGTTCAGAATGTGAAAATGACACTTCCTAAAAATTCTTTACGCATTGTCACACCAGGATTAAGTTAAAGCCAAACAAGCATCTGATCCTTGCTTTGAATACCAGTTGATTGACTGCTGTTATAAACCATTTAATAGGACTCCTATACAAAATCCAGATGAAAGACTGTCTGTCTCATTTTAGAATTCTGAGATGTCAGTAACAAGACAAGTTCAAAAAGAGAGAGTTAAACAAATGTTTGAAAAACATTGTCAATATCTACCAGATATACTACTAAGCAGCTTTTATTTGAAACGAGTTGCTCACCAGTTCCCTTAACTGGCTACATATTCCAAAATATTCTGAAGCATATTTGTCAATAGTGGAGCCTCAATTTCACCTGTATGAAAAATTTTATACCACATTAAACAATCTTGTAATTACTCTTTCTCTAAGCATTTGATGCACACAAATAATATCTGAATGTACAAACATGTATAGAAGACATCAGATGTATAGTTATATACACAGATATAAATATGAGACGTGGATAACACAAGGTAATGAATATGATAATATATTGAGATAGATAGATAGATAGATAGATAGATAGATACATAGATAGATAGACAGACAGATAGATATGTATAAATATATCTCACTCTGATTTTGACTAGTCTGGATTTTGCAATAGTGTTGTCCCTAATTTATACAGACATCCTACACCTTTTTTCCTCTCTCCTGTGTTGATTTGTTTTGTAACACTCCACCTAAGCTAAATAAAGCTGGCACTAAATATAAATAGTGATTATCATTTGCAAAGTGCTTGATATGTTTAAAGTATTGTATGAGTATTTAATCATAAGTCCTCAAAACAGTCCTGGAGATCAGTGAGTACTTCCACCAGCAAGAGGAAACAAGTTACCCCAAGGCAGAAACCACGTGGTTACCAAAGCCCTGCATGAAGTCTTGGTACCAGCATTAGCTTTTAATAGCAGTATTTATGTAAAGCTAGACCAAACAAGAGGAATTTAGAAGTAGTACTAACTGTTCATGAACACCCTTTGTCTCCACCATAAGTGTTTGGTTTATGGCATTAAGAATAAAACAATCCAGATCTTGAAAAGTGGCTGAAAAACTGCAGATCAGGCACAAGGTATCATCAGGTATAACCTGCCTGTTAACCAGATATCGTTTCTATTATTATTAAAACACCAATATGTGCTTAGGAAAAATGGAGTATACTGCTTTACTCACATGTATTTCTGTCACAGGCCTTTGAAAATTGGATCTTTCCATCAAAATTAGCGCAACTAGAAAAGATGGCTGGATCAGAAGTTTTCCTTTTATTTTTTGATGCTCCTCATACATTTAAAGGTTTTGCAGAATTTGGGGATGGACATGGTACCTTCATGAAGTCTTCATATTCTTGAGATAACTTAGTCCTTAACAATGTATCTTCACAACAAACAGAAGTTTAATCTTTTGAGATTTCTTAGTCCTGAAGGGTGAATCTTCATAACAAAAACAAGCTTTCCTTTTTGAGATTCCTTATTATTTAAAGCTGAAGACAAGGATTTCCTTTAAAACTCTCCACACGAGAAAAGATTCCAGTGAAGATGTTTCTATTCAGCTAGTTGGGATGACAGTGGTCTTGGAAGATTTCTTGATGTTGCATGTTTTGTTCTTTCTTTCTGAGAATATGATCCTTCCTTCATCATGAGTGTTTTAATTACTACAGCTTGTACACTTTGGAGTGGGCAACAGATCCACTGAATAATTTGCTTGTTGGAATGATTTCTGGTCAGTTTTTTTGTGTTTTTAAATTTTTTTTTAATTTGTTTGGTTTTGTTTTTTTGTTTGTTCATTTTTTTTTCCATATATATTTCTGCTATTACCAGAAACCTGAAAAATGATGGAAGTTATACGAAGACAAATTTCTCATAGTCTTTAAGCAAGCACTTTACTGTCGAGTCTCCTTTTTCACATTCTTTCCTATTATTAGAGGATCCATACAAGAACAGATGTTCTTATTTCCTTTAGTAGGTCAAGGTTAAGACTTTGCTTTGTTAAAATTTATGAAGACTGTTCATAGTCTTGTTGAGATGGAGCTATTGCTCATTGGCAATGTGGCAAATAAGAGTTTTGCTCTATTTCTACACTTCAATTTCTAAAGAAAGAAGACGAAGTCTTCACATGAACTTCTAGTAAGAATTTCAGTATCCCATGTCTTCCAACACCACTACATTCAATCTTTGAAATGACTTCAGAAAAAAAAAAAAAAGAATCCCAAACCATAAACACTAAGCTGTACCAGTACAAAAGAGAAAAATATAAACTGACCTCCAAAGCCCACGACCTGATCCCTGCTATAAACCTGTCTTTTGAGAGTCACCTCTAACATCTCACATATAAAGAACCAGCCTAATTAGGATAGGTGAAGAAAGCAATTAATAGAAAAAACATTGAATTTTGCTGTATTACTACTTGACCATCTTCCATGTCATCTGATTTCTTAAAGATCTGCAGGTGCAGAAATGGTATTTTTAAAGATAATCCCAACACATCACAGAATACATTCCTAGATATAAAAGAGTGACTGCAGTTTAGAGGAACTCAACATTCTGTACTCATTCCACTTACAGTGTTTTAACTCATGCACTTAATATGACTAATAGCAGCCCCAAGATCCACTATCAGCTACTGGGACTAGCCACCACAGAGATGTTTACTGTACAAGCCATTATCCCATAGCCTCTCAGTCCACAGACCTTCCATGTGTGCTGCCTGAAGTTCTGGCTGTACACGATTTGTGACAAGCAGAAATTAGAAGACAAGCCTAGAATGTTAACCATAGGGATGTGAAGCTTCTGTTCAGATAAAGCAGGAGGACACAACTGTGATTTCTAGCATCATAATGATCTAGGCAAGGTATCTGTACAATGTTTGAAGTCTTGTTGGCATTCTGAACAGTATTATGAAATCTGTTGTATCACTGAAATTCTCTCTAAGAACATAGCCCAAGTAAGGTCACATCTCTGCCAAACCAGAAACATTTCACTTAACTTTAATAATCTCTAATTAACATGTCTAATCTAATTTAGTCACACAGGCTGTTGTTACAGCCAACAGAGAGATGAGCATCTCCAGAGAGTGATACATCTCACTACCTTAAGCACTCATTTTAGGATGAGAAACGGAACTGGATTCTGGAGACGTATAGTTCAATATAAACTTTAGCTGTCAGCAAGAAGAACTGCACAATGCTCCTGGACAGCCAGGGTTGAAGGACAGGCTTCTGGCAGACTCTATGGATAGTATTACAAGAATTGGCTAACATACACTCTAGAGAAAGTTGCTTTTCAGGCATATAACTTAAGGACACAATTGATATAAGAAGAAAATGTAGATGTAAGATGTACTTACCAAAAACAATAGAAGACTCACAGTAGTAGTAACCATTTGGTTGCTTTTTTTTCAACATCGAGCAAAGATCTAGGCGATGCAGTATTTCATCTCCAAAATAATGACTTTTAAAATCTTCATACAGGCTTGAGTCAATTTTTTTCACCTTTAAATAGCAACATGAAATTCAAGTAGGCATTCTACTAGAAAACTGATTTTTCATATTTAATTCCTAAAGTTCTCATTTTAACCAGAGGTATAGTTAGGATGGAAAACTACCTTAGGGTGCAAAAAGAACAATGAAACGATAAAGTGCTAAATCTTCTGGTTTAGTTCTGCAGAACATACATAAGGAAATCCAAGTGCCATTACACCTCTTTTCTACCCCTCCCTCTTCAGTCCTGTAGGAAACAAATTGACAATGCTACAACTGCTTTAACTTCTAATGGTTTGCAACAGTCTTCATGGAACATTTAACAGGAAATTCTTCTTGCTGTCATCACTGGGCATGCTACTACAAGGAAGAATCTGAAATGTTTGTCAAGGGCAGTTTTCTGGGTCTTTAAAATCACCAAACAGGAAAATGTGGTTGTATTTAACTAGCTCTAGATTATTGATCTCATTAAAGTTAAAAACTTACAGTGATTTATAATATCAGTATCATTACATAGCTTTGCTTATACGAAGTGGGACATAATAAATATTTTATTAGGCTGTTTTTAGAAAACCTCATTTCAGCAGTTATTGTAAGAGTTTCGGGCTCCTCATTCCATTCTATTTTCAATAAGAATAGATAATTCATTTCTGTAGAAATTCAGTATCTTCTCCTTCAATCTATGTTGCAATAATGCTGTTTGATTTTTAAAACTCATTACTGTAAGCTAAAGGATGTTAGGAGCTACCAGGGCTCCCTACTGCCTGGCTGCTGGAGCCCAGCCCCATGCCCCAGGGACCTGGTCTCTGAACCTGCTTCTTTCACAGCCCAGAGACACATACGCATGTTCAGAGGACATGGACATGACCAGCTACACAGGCTGCCACAGGCAAGGGGCACACATAGCTCACATGAGATGCAAGCATGGACAGCTCCCAGCAGAGACAGACGGTCACTAGCACAGGTGTGTGTGTGACACTCTCCAGGTTCACACGCACGTGCACCTTTGTGCATCCCCCAAGCACCAGCATGGCCTTTCTGTCTACCTGGCATCCCTGCCCAGATCCCAGGGCCCCTTATCCACCTCATGGGCACTCCACTTGCCAGCTTATCTAGCTCGAGGGTTTGTAGTGAACACCCACATGCCTCACACACACCCAGTTTGGGAAAGATACAGACATTTGTCCCCAGCAGCCAACCCCCAGCACACCAGCTCGGTCAGACAAGTGTGCCCACCAGTCCCATTTCACACAGGACCAGCCCCTTTTACACCCCATTCTGTCCACTCCTCTTTTGGTCCTCCCTATCTCCTTTCCCTGCACATCCCCTAGCCATCTGCACAATCCTACCAAACCCTCAAAACCTCGGACTCTCAGCTTTACATCCCCAACAGCTGCAAATCTCAGTTTACCTGCATTTTCTTGACAGCCCATCAATTAGAGTGACTGATGAGATTTGTTTCTTGGTTTTTTATGTTTCACAGATTTGTGTCTGTGTATTTACGGCTTCCCCCTTTCTCTTACTGTTCCATTTGACAAGGTCCTCAACCAGACATTCCTACTGAAATAAACATCCCCTCACTCCTCATGCCCATGTCAGTCCATGTGGCTGACCAGCTTTGGCTCTTGTTACTGCCTCCGTATCGCATGTTGGTCAGGTTCATGTCTCTCTGTGTGTGGCTCAGGGCCTCCTCTTTTTCTTATTATGCCCCTGTGCACTGACAAGGTCCTTCATCAGACACCCTAAAAGGGACAGATGCTGCCTCCTGCCTCACACCCTTATACTGTATTTGTTCATCTGAGCATCCCACTCACATATTCCTTGTGGCACTTCATTGACAATTACTCATATGCAAGATGACTTTTGGTCCTCTAAAGTCTAATTTAGAGAAGGTCAGAAATGTCTTTCCATTTCCTTAATCTCTGGAATGATGACATCTAGTGGTGGATACTTTTCATGTTGGGTACAGTCTCCCTGGAAGTCTGAATTTATTCCAGCCTCATTGTCATTATTTAAAATATTATATTCTAAGACTAGATTAGTCCTTACATACTAGGATTATTTTGAAATTAAATCATCATTCTTTGCTTTTTGGCTGACAGTTCCTTGAAATACATTTAGACATCAATCAGTAATAAAGACCTTTTAAGCCAGAAGAACACTTGTCAAAATGTGAAGCCTTGAGCACTCGTGCAATGAAATGCAAGATCAATATCACCACTTTGCGCTCCGATAAAAAAATACCATTTACAAGAGATTGGGATGTTGCTTGTCAAAACCAGATTGGTAAGGTGTGAATCAAATGTTGAACGCTCAGGAACTGGGTTATGCTTGTGATGCATTACTGAAAGATATTTGGAAAAGCAGCCATGGAAAAATTGTATGATATTTTTAGTAACTTGGAGTGCTGTTTGCAGCGGTTGCAATGAGATATGAAAGGATGAAACAACGCAGGTGCATGTGAAGGTCATGCTTCATTTCTTAATTGAAAGGATCTGGAGCAGTGGAGATGAAAGAGAGTTGTTCCCCACGGGAAAGTCATAGATGCTGATTATAAAGTTATGCTATAAATGCAGGAGGGTGGGAAGCAGAGCACTTCAGAGGCCAATTTGAAGCCTTTGGTGTGGGAAGGGGAGGAGGAAGACATCTGCCTCTTGAGGAAACAAATGGATGCCTAAAGGAACATGGTTGTGTAATGTGAGCCCGGAGAGATGTTGGATGTGGAGCTCTTGCAAGACCAGCAGGGCAACAAGGAGACAGTATGTGGTAGCCCTGTCATGTCTGTTGACTGACTGTGTGCACCTCCTCTGTATGCAGGCCGGGAAGGTGCAGCCTCCTGTCCCCAGCCTTCAGTTAAAGTCTCCAGCTGCATGGAGTCCCTTTGGCTGCTGTCAGCAGGCAGTCATGCAGGTTTTCCCCTTCATGGGACCAGAGGCAAGAAGGCTCAAGTGCTGACAACCCTTAACACAGCTGCAAAGAAAGATGCCCAACCTCCCTGGCAAGCAGCTTCGGTTTCTATGTACCAGACCCAGAGCCAAAATGCCCATCTCCCAGCAGCACCACAGGGCCAGCCCTCCAGAGGCAAAGGTGGCATATGAAGATTCGTTTACAGTTGCCTGAAGTAGCTTGTTCAGTGAACTGAAGAAGCCTTAACGGTTGAAAGAAATGGGAAGCCAGGCAGTGGGTAGGGAAGGCCATGGCTCCTGCTGGAGCACGGGCAGGCGGTGCAGAGGCAGGTCAAGGAGCTGCTACATGGGAGCTGGTACTTGACAACTCTTGCTGTCTGGCAGGCTGGGCTTCTCAGGGGCCTTCTTCCAACTACCTTAGAAAATCATAGAATGGTTTGGATTAGAAGGGACCTTGAAAATCACCTACTTCCAACCCCACTGCCATGGGCAGGGACACCTTCCCCATGACCAGGTTGCTCAAAGCCCTGTTCAACTTGGCCTTGAACACACGAAGTGTTGTGGATTCCCCCCCCCCTCCCCCTCAGCACTCGGCTCAGAGGAGGCCGGGGCCGGAGGTAGCGAGTCACCTCTGGGGACCGGCAGAGGCTGGCAGGAGGAGCCCCGAGGCGAGGAGTGCCCCAATTCCACCGGCAGCCCGCAAGGCCGGTTGAGTGTCCTTTCCCTTCATCACGGCAGGGACTTGCAGCCGGGAGAGGGCGACAGTGGAGCCCCAGCAGCGGGGGACGACCGGCGGTTAAGGGCAGCGCGGCAGGGGAGGGATGGCGGCCGCGGCCTGGCTGCAGAGGTGGGCTCGGAGCCACAGAGCGGCGCCTTCCCGGTAGGAGCCGCTGGCGGGGAGGCCGGGGCGCGGCAACACCTGCCCGCAGGGAAAGGGGAAGTGGGTCAAGAGAAAGCTTTTGGGCTGCAAGGAGACGCAGCAGCCGAGACGAGCTGCCCGTCTGTGGTGAGGAGGGTGAGTAGAGGGGAGAAGTGGGAGGGAGGTGGTTGGAAGCGGGTTGCTGACAGCGACAGTGGATTCTGTAGTGGAAACTGTTTGGTGGAGTTTGTCCCTGCAGCAGTACATTATGTATTTGTGTAGGAACTGGTGCTCTGATGGCACCACACAAATACCGAGGTAGGACCTTGAAACCACGACCAGCTGATGTGGCAGCATTGGGAGGATCTGTGGTCAGTACATGTGGGTGTCCTGTACCTCTGAGGGAGGGTGATTTCATACATGTGCACGTACATTACTGCATTGGTACGTGAGCATACATGTATACTTATGAAAGTAAAGGATACAAATTAAAACTGTGAAACTATTACAGCATTGCTGGTAGGTAGCTCAGTTACACCTTTCTGGGAAGTAAGATGGTGGCTGTGGTTACTGGCTGCATCTTGAACAGGTAACATCTATCTTTAATTCCTGATAGCATCTTAGTTTCTCCGGGGTTGGAAGAATGCATGTTAACCTGCTGTTGTCAATTACAGTTACTTCTCTGGACTTTTTGGATGAGTAGTGAACAAAAATATTTTTCCACATCAGAATGAGCGCCACGTCAGCCACGAGTTGTGCCTTGCCACCATCACTTGAGCCTCAAGAAGAGGACCAAGAGTGCTTTGAGACACACATGTCTGTTTTGTGGTATGCAGGGCAGCTTGCAATTACTTACTACGATACAGAAGACTGCTCAGTCTACTTCATGCCTGACATGCCTGATAATGAAGACCTCAAGCTACTGCATAAAGTGATTGGGGAAGTTAATCCTCAATGCATAGTGACCAGTGCAAAACAGGACCAGAATATTGCCAAATTCCTGACCAACCTAACAGCTACTGCTGGTGATAATGGTACAGGAAAACCAGAAATTGTCCTGTTTCCTAACATAGATTTTGGCCTAGAAGTCAGCAAGCAACGGATCCTATCTAGGCAATTTCCATTTATCCCATCTCATATGACAGCAACAGAGAAAATTCTGTACTTGTCCTCAGTCATCCCTTTTGAGAGTCCACTCATGATTCGATCCCTCGGAGGACTCCTTAAGTTCCTGGACAGGAGAAGGGTCGGAGTTGAGCTTGAAGAAAACACTGTTGCAGTCCCTATTTTGGCCTTTAAAAACTTTATGCTGTCCGATGCTGTGAATATGGACCAAGACACTTTCTGCGTCTTGCAGATATTTAAAAGTGAAATTCATCCTTCTGTGTACAAGCTGTCCAGTGGATTAAAAGAAGGATTCAGTTTATATGGAATTTTAAACCGTTGCAGGTGCAAATGGGGAGAAAAATTGCTGAGGCTGTGGCTCACACGACCTACTCGGAACTTGACAGAGCTGAACAAACGGCTCGATGTTATCCACTTTTTCCTGCTAGCTCAGAACCACGAAACAGTCCTCACTCTTCAAGATAGCCTCAAGAATATTAAAAATGTGCCTCTTATTCTAAAGAGAATGAGTCTTTCTAACACAAAAGTTAGTGACTGGCAAGCACTCTACAAGACAGTGTACAGTGCAGTATGCCTTAGAGACACCTGTCGTTCTCTGCCCAAGACTATTGAACTCTTTCAGAGTATTTCGCATGTCTTTACTGATGATCTGCACTACATTGCTAGCCTAATCAGCAAAGTGGTGGACTTTGAAAGCAGCATCTCAGAGAACCGCTTCACAGTTAAACCCAACGTAGACCCAGCCATCGATGAGAAGAAACGAAAGCTGATGGGACTGTCGGACTTCCTCACAGGAGTGGCACGAAAAGAACTGGAGGCTTTGGACAATCATATTCCCTCCTGTTCTGTGATCTACATTCCTTTGATTGGGTTCCTTCTCTCCATTCCACAGCTACCAACTATGGTGGATAAGAATGACTTCGAAATTGAAGGCTTGGACTTCATGTTCTTGTCAGAGGATAAACTGCACTACAGGAGTGCTAGGACTAAGGAGCTGGACAGCCTGCTGGGTGACTTGCACTGTGAGATCAGAGACCAGGAAACACTTATTATGCACCAGCTGCAGACAAAGATCTTGGAGAAGTCTGAAGTGCTTAACAGTGTGATTGAGTATACCGCACACCTAGATGTGCTACTAGCTTTGGCAGAGATGGCCCGGGAGAATGCCTACTGCCGGCCACGCTTTACTCACCGCCATGGCTTCCACATCAAGGATGGAAGACATCCGCTTATGGAACTATGTGCAAAGACTTTTGTGGCCAATCCTGTGGACAGTGGAGAGGCTACCAGACGAATAAAGATCATCACAGGACCCAACTCATCTGGAAAGAGTGTTTACTTAAAGCAAGTAGGTCTTATAGTATTCATGGCTCTAATTGGCAGTTATGTCCCTGCAACAGAAGCAGAGATTGGAGTAATTGATGGGATTTACACAAGAATCCACAGTAGGGAATCCATTTCTGTAGGGCTCTCCACTTTCATGATTGATCTTAACCAGGTTGCCAAGGCAGTAAACAATGCCACAGAGAGGTCCTTGGTACTTATTGACGAGTTTGGTAAAGGGACCAACACGCTGGATGGCCTGTCCCTTCTGGCTGCTGTCCTGAGGTACTGGATCAGGCAAGGACCACAGTGTCCACAGGTCTTTATCTCCACCAATTTTCACAGTTTAATGCAGCTTGAACTTCTGCCTGACACACCTCTTCTGGAGTACCTGACCATGGAGACCCACCAAGATGGAGATGAGCTGATATTTTTCTATCAGATCAAACAGGGCATGTCCACTGTCAGTCATGCTGCCAACATTGCCGCATTAGCAGGAATGCCAGCCAAAATTATTGAAAGAGGAGTGGAAGTGTCAGAACTGATTCGGAATGGAAGAGCTATCAGACGTATTGACCATCCTTCAAAAGAAGATCAGATGGAAAAATGCAAGTCTGTTGTGGAAAATTTTCTTCACCTAGACCTTGATGATCCCCAGGTGGACTTGGAAGAGTTTTTGCATAAAGAGGTGCTGCCTTCTGCAGCCTCAGTCCTGTAACGGGGATGTGTAAAAGCCTAGGTCACACCCTATCTACCCTGTTCAGTGGGAGAGTTTGGTAATTTAAAGAATGATCACTCTCTAACACCTCACACTGCATTTAGCTTCTAACAGTCTACAGTTTTGTCCTGTCTTCTTCTCGTTTAAAACAAGTACTCTATTTATGTATCTCTGCAATATGTAACTGTATGATAGGGAAGCAGGAAGACTGAAAGATGAGACTTTAAGAACCTCCTCCAGCTTCTGGGTCACCAGTTTGTGCATTTTCTGCCCCTGTTTTTAAATCTTCAGATTAAAGAAATACTGTAGAAAAATCACAGAGCATTTCTGTTGGTCTGATAAGACTGTGAAAGCAGCGTGTTTATTGTTTAGTATTGTGCCAAAGTGATCGTTTCAGCCTTTTTAGGATTAGCATTAAACATTCCAAGTAACTACATGCCTCAGGTAGTAACAGTTGTCACAATACAGAGGTTGATAAATGGAAATACAGAGAGATTTAATGAGCTCTGTAGTTTTTTTGTGTACTGGAATTTCTGTACAAAATGCCAGAGTTGTTATAAAAAGAATGCTGAAGGTCAGAATCAGCAAGGGTTGATAAACAGGAAAAGTGCTTCAGTTGTACTGAGAATCCCTCGCTTCTCACAAGGTCTTACACAGTATGACTATGTATTTCTGCCATAGGGCTATAAATGAAAGCAAAATTACAAATCCAGGAAATTGAAAACTATTCTAGGGATATAAGACAGAAATTCACATCTTCTATTTTCAAGTATTAAGGAAAACTTACATTAGAGGAATAATACCAGAAGGAGTATTATTAACTTCTCTTGAAATGCAGAGGGTCTGCAATGAACACGGTATTTGATACATGCATATGCAACAAAAATGCATTAACAAGTTAATGAAGCAGGAGACATGATGTGTAAGTACTACAGAAGTAATAACCTTTCCTGTAATGAGGTAAGTGCCTGAGATTCCTTGTCTATTATATTATCTTAATCTTATTATCTGACTGCCAAAATGTGCTGTAACTGCTTACAGTATGGCTAATAAAAGACATCAGCAGATATGCTCTGTCTCTCTTCAGCTACATTTGATTTCAAAAAGCCAAAAATATTAATGTCACATAAATTCAGAGAAAATTTACATGAGAAAAAAAGTAATAATAATAATCTGTGTCTAGCTCTAGATAGCAAAAAGATGAATGTGAGTGCACAGCAAAAAGATTTGAATTTGGAGACACTCTTTTGGGCTGATTCAGTGTGGAATTTCCTCCTTTATGATGAAGGAATTATTATAAAATAAGTACCTTATGCTACATCAGTATGAAACTAGGATAGTGACAAAAGTTTAACATAATTTACATAAAAAGGCAAGAATAAATTACTGAACCATGCAGTTCCTGCTATTTCCAGTGCCATCATAATAATGCTGTCTGCAAAGTAATATCTGGCATCTTGACAGTATTACCATTGAAGATGAATGGTAACAATGAATCAGGCCCTGTACCAGTGCAAATACAAACAGATTTTTTTTTCTCCCTAATACATTGTTTTACTAATAGTACACACAGCATTCTAAAGATATACTGTACAGAAGAATTTAAATATTAATAAATTATATTTTTGGCATTTCTCTTGTCAGCCACTGTCTAGGCTAGGATATAGTCTTTGATAATTAAGCAGATGCCATCAGAGCAATTTAGCTGTCAGTCCTCTTCTCCTTACAAAATCCATTTCACAGTATTTGCAGTTCTGGCAGCATTAGGTATCAAAAGATCTCCAAATGTCATACAGCATTTATCAAGCATGCCTCACAACATGCCCTGAAATAAACAGCAATCTGGACAAATGAAAAACAGGGGTTGTGATTGACCTGTGGCAACGTAGCTCGCTAGTGAGGGAAGCAGGAACAGAAATGTTATCTTCAAGTGTAAAACTCAGTTACTTCTTCCATTATGTTTCATTTGGTTCTTTCTATAGAAGGCAATGATACTAACCTGAGATTCTTACTATTCAAACCACTGTGGAAATAGCTGAACATGTGCAAGGAAATTATATCGCTTTATCTCCTTCCACACAAGGACATTTAGAGGCACACTGTACCCCCTTATTTTGGGGAAATTTTCAGTGGCACATTTGATCTCAGAATTGTTCAGCTAAGCATGAAGTTGGTCCCACTTCTGAATAAGTAAATAAGTTCTTTAACCTGAGAAGCTGGAGGAGGTACAGTAACCCAGAGAGCTCTTTTCTAACCCACTTTATCCTACATTTTTATCATTTATTAAAGTCTTGTTCCAAGTTCTTTGCATTTATCCTTTTTTAGCTTAATGCTGAGCCTTCAAAGTGGAAAGCTGATTTCTTGAGATCTTTCTTAATTTTGAACTCTCAAACTCTTTGTTTTGTAAGTACCACCACCAGTTTGGGAAAGTTAAAGTCTTTTCAGAATACATGCATTGCTAAAATGCCTGTAGATATATTACTGTTTGAAAAACAGGATTGGGGTTTTTTTCCCCCCAAATGATAACGTTGGTGGAATTAAGATGTCATTATAAGCAGAGTGGCTTAACAGAGTATTGCTTCAAATAGGGAAATTTCCATTTGAAAAAACAACCCCAAACTTAATATGTCTATAAAGCTATAGCTGTGAACTATACTCAACTACTCTAGTTCTAGTTGCTCTTTTTTATGCTTTCTTTTCTTATCCACTTCCCCCTTCTAGTTTTTCATGCTGTTGTACAATCTGAAAATGCAATTAGACGTTATATTAAAACATACTACAAAGTAGTTATTCCTTTTATGTTTCATGTTTTTATTTATTCTTTTCCATAAATGCATGAAACTGTCTCACTAAATGCATGGACACAGTGAAACAAAAAAAATGATAGTAAAGACCAATGCTTATGCTTTACATGAGACTGACAGATAAAAATTTACAGATTTTATAATATATAGTATCTTTCTATACAGTGTATCTTTAGAATACCCTATGCATTATCCAGCATTATGGAGGACTAAGGAAGATGATTTGGAATGACATTGACCTGGTTCTGTCAGCAGCAGTGAATATCAGAACACAGAAAGTATGCGTCCAGGTTAATAGTTCATGCTAGGTAGATAATGTAAACAAAACAAAACCAGACAAAAAAACCAACCAAAAATCAGAATGCCAAGAACGCCACCCTGATTGTCTCAGACGTTTTAACTAAAAAGTTAAGTTACTGAGCAGATGATATCTAGGAAAGCTGTGGATTTTTAAAATTAGTGTGTTTAAAAGCAACTGTTAATAGAAGCAAAAGGTTATGTAAGCTTAAAACTTTAGTAGCTATAATATGCCACCTACAACCTGTGGACAAGTCCTTATTTCTGTTTCAGAGCAAATATGTGTGCCCTTGAAGTTTCTTGAAGTATCTCAAATCTCACTGCCTTCTTCCAACTGATTTCACAGATATATACTTAATTAAAATGTGCACCTTCAACATCTTTTTTCTACTTATTTCTAATGAAATCATAATGTTTTCTCTCTAGTGCTTACTACTAAGGGAAAAAAAAAACAAAAAAAAATGTATTATGTACTTTAATTCTTATTTTAAAATACAGGCTTTTCTGAAAATTATTTTCTTGGACAATGTTAAAGGATCACATCAAATATTCTATACAATGTCATCAAGAAAAATTTATGGAGGTATATTCCTTAAGTAATACAATATTACTGTTAACTTAGTATGAAATAAAAAACTCTAGGTTTGTTTTATTTTTACACTAGAATTGCTTCTATGTATTTAGCATCAGTTATAACCTACTTTGATATTTTTTTAAAAAAAGCTAATAAATAGGCAAGAACTAACTGTCTGCAAGAGGGAAGATAAAAGATGGGTTTCATCGCTATCTGAAATTCCCCAGTGTATTCAGCAGAGGGAACAGACAGGCTGCCTATTATACATAATTCAAATATAAACTCCGCTGTTTATTTGCTTATTTTCTCCTATACAGTAAGAAAACAAAGCTACCCAAACAAACTGCATGCATGTAATCGACACCCTAATAATAATTCTGTAATTTTGAACAAGTACTTACATCCTTTGGTCTTGCCTAGTTTCACAAAAGAACACAAATCATGATAAACTGTACTGAGAACATCAAGAGGGGTAACTTAAAGCACTGTACAGGACTATTGTTTATACGCTAGATTTACAATTTATTTTTTTTTCTTAAAAATAGAAGTATGATGCTACCGCATGAGCAACTTGTTTGTCTCCAAGTTAATACTTCCTATGTGATTGCTACTGAGCTATGTGAAATGTGAGCTCACCTGCTTACGTAGCTGTGTTGATTTTGACAACTTCATGAAGGTCAGATGTGGTTTAAACACTCTTTCTTCTCCTGCCAAGATGCCCTTTTCTTGAAATACCTTCTTTATAATCTCTGAAGGGGAAGAAAAATGTAGAAGTACAAAGATACTACATGACAGAATGCTTAAAAATGTGCTTTCAACTCTAACATGAGTAACAGCTGCTCTATGTGGAAGAAATGAGATGATGAGTAGTAGAAGGCAGAGAGATTTCTAGTTTAATTCAAAGGTATATATTATTTCCTGTGAAAATAGTCTTACATTTGCAGTTAATATGGGTCACAAATTTGGCTTTACTAAAATAATGGCAATCAGAAAGCTGCCCATGCTGTCTGGTTTTGCTATCGAAATAGGAACTTGACATCAGAACTGTTCAGGAGTTACTCTCACTGGAAGTTTTCGAAACTTCAGGAAATCTCTGAGTATGTAACAATTGTTTCTCTTCAAAAGCACTGTTCTGTCGCGAGTTCTTAGTATCTGTGTTCAGCTAATGTCCCAGGCAGACAAGGGAAGTCTGGAAAGGAAAGCTCTAAATTCTGGCACTGGATTTACATGACATATCAGGTGTGCTGACAATATTTGGTGGGGTTTTGTTTGTTTGTTTGTTTGGCTTTTTTTTAAGCTCCACTGTTGTCTTCCAAACGAATTTCGATTTTTAATGTACACTTTAATCTGTCTACATTCCAGGTCAAAGCAATTCTAGTGACAGTTCAACTGTACAGAAAGATCCAGTACTTTACTCTTCCAGCCCAAGGAAGAGGACTATAGGCGTATAAAGCTGGCTAGCATAAGTTCGCCAGTTCATGCTCCTGGAATTCCACAGTCCTTACTCTTACCATTTTTTGTTTTCTGTAGTACCTATTTAAGCAAGCTACTTTGAAATCACATTTAAGAAGAGATTTTATAAGTTTATGTATTTGCAACAGAAATGTTCCAGAAGACACTCAATGAAGCCACTTGTGACTTCTCTTTCTCTGATGCAGATAATAAATTATCACAGAATGTTAGGGTTGGAAAGGACCTCTGAAGATCATCTAGTCCAATCCCCCTGCCAGAGCAGGATCACCTAGAGTACATCACACAGGAACAAGTCCAGGCAGCTTTTGAAAGTTTCCAGAGATGGAGCCTGCACCACCTCTGTGGGCAGCCTGTTCCAGTGCTCTGCTACCCTCACATTGAAGAAGTACTTCCTCATGTTGAGGTTGAACCTCCTGACTTCCAGTTTATGGCCACTGCCCCATGTCCTCTCACCAGACACCACTGAAAAGAGCCTGGACCCATCTTCCTGACATCTGCTACTTCAGATATTTATAAGCAGTCATAAGGTTCCCCCTCAGCCTCCTCTTCTCCAGGCTAAACAGACCCAGATCTCTCAGCCTTTCTTCATATGGTTGGTGCTCAAGGCCCTTAATCATCTTAATGGCTCTCTCCAGTAGTTCATTGTCCTTCTTGAACCAGGGAGCCCAGAACTGGACACAGTACTCCAGATGAGGCCTCACCAGCACGGAGCAGAGGGGGAGGAGAATCTCCCTCAACCTGCTGGCCACACTCTTCCTAATGCATCCCAGGATGCCACTGGCCTTTTTGGCCATGGGGACACACTGATGGTCATCCTGTTGTCCACTAGGACTCCCAGCCCCTTTTCCCCAGAGCTGCTCTCCAACAGATTAGCCCCCACCCAACCTGTACTGACACATAGGGTTGCTCCTGCCCAGATGCAGCACTTTACACTTGCCCTTATTGAACTTCATTAGATTTCTCACCCCACCCCCACAGCTGTCTAGCCTGGATGGCAGCACAGCTTTCTGGTGTGTCAGCCACTGCTTCCAGTTGTGTACCAGCAAACTTGCTAAGAGGACATTCTATCCTTTCATCCAGGTCACTGATGAACATACCAAAAAGGGCTGGACCCAGTACTGACCCCTGAGGGGACACCACTAGCCACAGGCCTCCAACTGGACTCTGCCCCATTGACCACAACCACAATCCTAGGCTCCAGAGTCTATGCAAAAGTTGGGATTTTGAAAGGAGCCAAGGAAATCAAAGATCAAAATGCCATTTCTTAAACAGGCCCATTTGAAACTCAAAAAGTTTTCTTTCAACCTTCGCTCTCCACTTACAAGATGCTGATGCATTTTACAAAAAAGAATTAGTCCAACCTTTTATTCTAACAGTGAAAGGACAACCAGATTAAAACTTGTAAAGCACTTAGACAGTGGCAACGGGGAATCATATTACTATGACAGATGCTGAAAATAACCCACCACAAAGGCTGAGATGGGAAGGGACCTCCAGTCAGTATCTGGTCCAACCACCCTGCTCAAGCAGAGCCACCTAGAGCTGGTTGCCCAGGACTATGTCTGGCTACGTTTTGCATGTCTCTGAGTATGGAGACTCCACAACCTCCCTGGGCAACCTGCACCAGTGCTTGGTCACTCTCAGAGTTAAAAAGTGTTTCCTGATGTTCAGGATCCTCCTGTGTTTCAGGTGGTGCTCATTGCTTCTTGCTCTCCCTCACCCCATAGATGTATATACAAGCATAACTGCAATATAGATCTATATTTACACCTATGTATCTAAATCTATTCAGCTCTGTATTTAGCTATATGGACCTAGTATCTATCTGTATTTATCTGTAGACCAGTACAGTTTATGTCTTTGTGTTATTTTAAATTGTGTCTGTGGGAAACATCGCTAAACTTACACCGAATCCCCACTAAGCTGTTGTGCAGCTGTGCACACAAACGCTGCGGAACAACAGATTAACGTGTCAAAACGGAAGACTATAAATAAATGCCTACTGCTTCTTCAAAGTCAGATATGGAAGTTTAAATTAAGCAATTTAGTTATGGTGCATGTATTTACATGCATCCAATGGCCTGCTTATTTCTAATGCCAGTTAGCTAATAAAATGTTACATTTATTTAAAAGTGGAATTATCTGAAACAAAGCCATTTTCTGGTTCCTGTGTTTGAGCCTCTGAACTGCATCATTTGGGGACTCATTGACTTCAATGTTCTCTTATTAAAACCAGGTTTACACTACCCCGGGATATTCTGACTCAGTTTTTTGGACTGTAGTTTTTTTTTTTCCCTCACCTAAAAGCTCAAATTCCTCTGCCATCACATATTATGCCAAGCAGTGTCTTATCTGCAACTGAGATCAATACTGGTGAAGATTTGCACCCCTAAGGGTGTCCGTCCCATTAAGTCCAGTAAGAGCTTAGCACCAGACCAGTGCTTTGACAATAGTGTATCTGATGACAGGATTTGAAATGCAGTGTTTTCAACAGGGTAGCCTGATGCTATGGCTCTCCCTGTGTGTGCTGCAGGGGACAGGAGGGCAACTACTCTTTACACTGCTAATCAGCTACACACGGCCTGCCCATCTTCAGTTGGTGCTAAATAACGTTCAATATCTGCTTCTATTTATCTTTCTAAATTGATGTCTTTTTCATACCTGGCAATTTTTTAAAGACAAAAACCATTATTAAACATTATGTTTTTTTAAGAAAAAATCATTATGAACAATGGTGTCAGAGGAAAGCAAGCATAACTTCAGAGAGAGAGTGCAGCTTTAAATTTCACAGATTTACATGCATGTAGGTGTATGTCAATATGTGTTCTCATGGTGATCAGACTTCTCCCACAGCTTTGCATGGCAAAGACTTACTAAACATCCCAGGCTCCAGAGATTGGCCACACTTGCTGGTACTGTGGATAGCCCCCTTTTTGCAGTATGTGACGCTTAGGGAAAGTGTGACATTTTACTGGTTAAGGTGACTTACGAACATAACTGGCACAATATTTCCTTCTTCAAAGAGAAGGAAAAATTAAATACATCTGAGTAGATAATGGGGATAGGGGGGTGGGGGAAGAGAGAGAAGAAACAAAGGGAAATGTTTTCCTGAGAGAACAGAAGGTTAAAATATAATGTAATGCTATTAATATCCATGCAGCTCTTTGAAGAACTGGCCACAAGAAGGGGTTTTAGAGAAATAAGGAAGAAAGCATAGATGCTAAGGGCAAGAGAAAGTTCCAGGCTTATGGGACAGCATGAAAGTGGATTTGAAGACTGAGCAAATACATGAACGTTAAAGTTTATGATAGGGATTGCCTGAACTGAAATAAATCAGACGCCAGTGACAAGAATTGTAGACAGACAATGCCCGTGGGTCTTCACAAATGAGGATTTGCCATCTTTCCCCCAGGCATCAACATTAGTGGTAGCTAGATGGAAAAAAATCTAACAAAAATCTGTGTTTTCCTGTATTAGTCTTGGGCTGAACAATGTCTGAAACTTCAAAGTATAGTGTAGAAAAGTTAAGGCTATTTTTACAAGCTCAGTGACTTGCTGGAACAAATCTTTGGACAGCTTTTGACTTTCAGGCAATTTCAGGCAATTTGAAGTACTCCGCAATACCATTTTGTACCTTATTTTTATAATATCAAAATTACTGAATGTCATCTGCCTTTCTTACACTGAATCCATTAGACAACAATTTCCCCATAATTAGATGTGAAATGTGATATATGAAACTTACTCAGAACCACTATACACTGGAAAGGCTCAAAAATTCAACTCCTATGACTGTTTCATAGAAAAATTGCACATTTAGCCATAATCCATAACACAAATGGCCATCTTATTTTCTGAGATTTCATTAGATATTGAAAAGTGCTACATATGTACATTTTCTTCCAGTCTAATTTCTGCTTGTCTGTAAACCATGTCTCCTCAATTAAAAGATTTACAAACAGCATTCTGTCTCTTTATTGAATTTTTTTGAACTTGTAGCTCAAGAAAAGCTAACCACCGATAACTTACAATTGTAACTATTATATTAAGCTATATTAAAATTTTTAATCTCTTAGTTGTTTGGGTTTGTTTTTTTTTTTTTTAATCAACAGTATTTCCTTGGCTATGGGTTAGATGTTTGGGATTTACAAAGAAGCTCTTGTGGTCATCCTTTATTTCCTAATAGCACTGAGAACAATGCACTTGCAAAGCCTTACAAGACCTAATTTCCAAGACAGTGAAGAACTCAAAGCCATCTATTTCAAATGCTAATATTGATCACCACCTCATCTATGTCACCAGAGGTGAGCACCACAAATTATATAAAAAAAATTATTTTAGATATCATGTTATGCTTGGAGTATATAAAGAAAGGTTGCATCAAGCACCAAACTCTACCATCCTGCCATTAAGAACATCATGAAGGATGTGATTTGACTGTGGCATATGTGATATGATAGTTTAGCCATCAAAAGTGGTGGCTAAACCAGGGTCAGTCACTGCCTCATGTGCTGGTGATTTTTACGTCCAGGATGTAAGAAAAGGAAGGGCCTTTGCCTCTCATTTCTCCATATGAAAAGAGGCTATTTTTTTCTCCCCATCTGTACTAGCGTTTCTCTGCACAGTCAGCTTTACACTGTGCCAAAAGGTAAACAAGACTCAAGCCAACTTCCCAATAGTTCTTCCACTGCTAGTTGGTTGTATATTACTTAGGCTTTTCTACAGGGAGTTGTCAGTGTACCATATCACTATCACCTGTTGGTGAGCTATATGGTTATTTCAGACACGTTATAAGGAGTATGCATGGGTTGTTCTCCATCACCATACATGTATATAGAAGAACGATGTGCTCATTCATAAAGTAGGATCCCAGGAGGAGCTGGACAAAGCAATCCCCACTTTGTACACAGGTGCCAATAGGTAAGGTAAGCCTTACAAGACAAACAATGATAACGTGAAGTCTCAAAGTGCTAAACTGAAATAGAAACATAGGTAGGATTTCTTGATGAAACTTGGTTCTTTTTCTGTCTTTAATGCATTCCAATACTTCCTAAAAAGAAGTGGGTGAGAATACCTTCTTTTAAGCCACAAAAACCCCCATATCTTATTGCTTTATTTTGATGAGGTATTTATTGGTTATTCAGTGTTTAGCAACACAATATGAAGAAGAATGTAAATGAAAAGTCTGAAAGTGTTTGCTGCCCTTGCTTTCAGAGAACCATACCTCACATGTTTAGCATTAAGTATCAAATGTGAAGATTACTAATGGTTGTTTCAGTGGAATGAAGGCAATGAACATAGTGAACAGCATGTCCACTTTCATTAAATAATACAGCGGTGCTCAGTGGCCTTTAACCGGGTCATCCTACATGTTCTGTACAGAGCCATCTTAACAAAAACATCTCATAATAAACAATCAAGGGGAAATTAAATGGCATGCCAGGCATGCACACGGTTAGTTTGTTTTATATATTTAAACTAGAGCGAGAATAAAAACCATAATAAACATCAAGGTGCAAAGATAAAATACTATGACAAACCAAAGATGTTTCGACCTCCTTACTAACTGAATAAATTCATTGCAAACATTTGAAAACTTGGCTTCCAGTCCCGCCCAACTAGACAACAGCAAATTAGAGATTAAATGATGCCAAAAAAATGCCAAAATGCTCCTGGAAAATTTACTTTCTCCTTGCCTTACAAGCAGATCCTCTAGTTATTCCTGCTACCTCGACTTCCTATTAAAACCTTATTATTCCCCTTGTATATGCTCCCTCTGTACCTTGCTGAAAATACCATTATACAGCCAAATTACATTTTTATTAGGAAGTTGAAAACATTCCTTCAGACTCCTTCCACACAGTTGACCAAAATTTAAGACCCTGTGTGAAAAGCAATAAAGTCAAAGGGGCAGAAGATGCACTGCAATACAGTGCTCCAAAGCCAGGCCCGTGTCCCAGCCTACTGCTCTTTCGTATCTACTTTAGCCTCTCCTACTTACCAGGTCTCACACACAAAAGACTAAGAGATTTGGCAATAGCACAGCAAGTAATAAAATGTTGGGCTCCAGAGCAGACTGTATTTAATAACTGTTTCTTGTTGGAAGAGCAAACTCAAACCTACCTAACTAGTGCTATACTAGGCTGCACTAGTGACTGTTTTCACTGAAGCACTGACCCTTGTAATCAGCATTTGTCTAGTCAAGGGGCCTAAAATGAAGGAAACACTGATGTAGCACAAAGCTGAATTAGAAAAGGTTGCATGCAGAAAATCTCCTAATATTAAGAGGCATAAACAACGCTCAGGCCTATTGGAATCACTGTTTCATGTAAGCAAGCACTAGCAGCCGGTAGGTGTCTTGGCTCTTGTAATGAAATCAAGAAAAGAATCATTGGGTTGTGGGGGTTTTTTTGTTTGTTTGGGTTTTGTGTTTTTTTTCCTGATGGTTACATTCACCACACAATACAGCAAATATATATTTGCTGACACATAATTATGTTTGAGACAGCAGAACATTGCCACTTTCAACTTTAAAGCATGCTTCTCACTGCGGATAAGTCAAGTTTCTACACAGCTCAGTAAAGTTCTGCTACACACATTGGTAGGAACTATAACTAATGGCACACAGACTAGAAGAAAATTTAACATGTCACAGCAGTTCATTTTCAGTGCAACTGCAATGGGACTGACTAGTGGCTTTTTGTTACCTTTGTACAAATTTGTTTCAATGGAAAATTACAACAGTTTTGAAGCCTCAATTTTTCCATCATGTGAAATGACTTTATTAACTGACAAGAAGCAAAATTCATTTATCTTGGCTTCAGCCATCTGGAACTAAAGTGAACTAAATTAACTGAATTAAACTATTTCCCTAGGCTTTCTCAAGTCAGGGAAATGTTACTCACCCTCAAACAGATGCTAAATGTGTGGTTTCGCAATCTTTACAGAAGCTCATAAACCCCCATCCTTGCCAAAACTGACTCTCCAGCCCCATACAGAATCACAGAATGGTTTGGGTTGGAAGGGACCTTTCAAGGTCATCTCGTCCAACCCCCCTGCAAGGAGCAGGTTGCCCAGAGCCCTGACCAACCTCACCTGGAATAGTTCCAGGGATGGGGCATCTACCACCTTTCTGGGCA
>JANIJG010008922.1:0-17544 GCA_024611175.1 Megaceryle torquata | reverse complement strand
TTTAAACACAAACAAAGAAAAAAAAAAAAAAAAAAAAAAAAAAAAAAAGAAACAAGCAAACACCATTGTATTTGCTGTACAGCTGTATAGACTTCTGCTAGGATTACGAGGTTGGCTTAGTTGTGCCTGAAACGTTTTATCAATTTTTTTGAGATTTAAGATTGCCCCCACAGAATAAATGTTTGAGGGGTCGAGCATAACTGAGTGTATTGAAAGTCAGCGCAACCCTTGCTGAGCAATGGAAAAGGAAACCTAGTGGAAAAGAAATGGCAAATAACGTTAAGATTTTTCTTTTTTTTTTTTTTTTCCAATTACCGTTGAAAACGTCTCTCTGCACTATGGTCAACTGCAGTGTATTGCTGTGCACCGAAAGTTTTCTTTCAGGTTGCTTGCTGGATAAGCAGTGAAGTATTTTCCAAGTGATGGCATCTAACCCTATGGTATGGGTGGCTAGTTTGTTTCTGGAAATGGTTTGATTACATCCCTATGTGGTTGGTTATGACATTTTCTAGAAGAGGGCCTGACAACCTGATATACTTGAGGCTTGTTTTACAACAAATGTACATATTTATTTAACGTTTCTGTTTAGATAAAATAAATATTTACCACAGTGTCCAGGCAAATACAGTGTGAAAAAGTAGAAAGTTGACCCAGTTCTGACTTTAATAGGAACTAAGAGAGTGTAAGAATGATTTGTAAATACAATACCTAAGGTAACAAAATAAAACTGTTTATACTTGTTGATGCTAGGTGTTTCTGGAGGTTTCTTACAGTCATAATTTTTAAGGTTTTAAACATATTTCCACTCATTCTCCCATTTAAAATAAAAGCAGCTTTTCAGTTAACATCTTTACATGCAGTCGTTAGGAGATAAGGCTCACTAGTTTGTGATTATGTCCTTCTCTTTCTTTTCTTATGGAGGGAATTCAAATCATCTATATATACATACCGGAATGTTAAACTGGTGATGGATAACAAGGTCTATTACTTCCCCTGCTCAGCCCCATGGTGTGTTACTTTGGGACCATGGTCACCTTTGCCCTGAGTGATTCCCGCTTCCAAGCTACAGAGCTGGACTGGAGTTAGCTGGTGACTTTTGAGTTTACCCGCTGCAGGATTTTGGCAAATTTCTCTTTCTTTTGTTCTTACACACTATTAATCAATAGCGAGATCTGGTATTGCTGGTATCACTGGGTGATTAGAAATGGATGGCTACTTTTGGGTTTGGGGAGGTTTTTTGTCCCTTTTTCTTATTTTTTTTTCCCAGGGCAGCATGGTTGTGTGTATATGAACTTCCCTCCCTAAAAGCTATCCTCTGAAATAAATAGTAGCAAGATAGAAAAATGGAAAAGCTGAAACAAAGCTCTGTAAGGATCTTGAAGAAATGCTGGGAGAAGTGGGACTATTGTAGAAAAGAAAGTTTGTGTTCATAGCAAAAATCAGTTCCTCCTATACTTAAAGAAACCATAGGTAAATGTTTCTCTTTTGGACAGTTTTTCTATATAAGTTAAAAATAGACATGAGGGTTTTATAAACAAAACCTGGCCTTCCCTCACCCCTTGTTTTTAAAAAGCATGTTCTAAATGTTTTTGATCCGAAAGATAGTTTGTTAATAGATCTGGGAGCTGCCAATAGTTTTCATCAGGAAATGGATCTATTTTATTGCTTTGAATGTGAACATGCTTTTATTTGGTGAGTAATATTAGGTGACATTTTAGAGATGTTTCCCATTGCCTCTCATGTAATCTTTCCTATTGCTGAGCACTTAATTAAGCTTTTGTTTTTCCAGAGTGTGATTCCCTCCCTATCTGACAGTCTGTGATAGGAAATTCTACAAAAGTCAAAGTTCCTGAATGTTTTTAGTCACATCTCAGTTGTTATCTGAATCTTTCCCTAGCAGAAACCAGAATTTATAAATCTATGTGGCTTTGTGATACAAAGCACAGTACTGGGAATTGCAAACTAACATCAGAGATAAAGGTATTATTGTATTGAAAATGAAAAGTATACTTATATTTAAGGTGCTAGTAGGAGTAATTGCAAATGCCTATGTCACTAAATTATTCCTTCTGTAGAAATGTCTTGTTTTAGTTGCTAATCAGTTCCTAAAAGAACTTAAATAGAACTGTTTCTTTAAACCCACCACCCATAATCAAACCACATTCTTCTGTTGCCAAAAGTGATCTTTACTAGTTTTTTTTGTTTGTTTGTTTGTTTAATTATTATTATTTTTGTGTGTGTGTGGTTCATTTTTATGTATGTTCTCTTTCTGAACTTCGGCAAATTCTTTAGATTAAAAACTTCCAGTTGCCGTGTGGGTAGATCTGCTTGAGAAATGCCTGCTTTGTAATAGCCTGCTCCTGAGTGTTGTCTTGTGATTTCATCAATGCCGGCTGAGGATGCTCAGCTCCTTGAGGGCTTGCTCACCCAGATTTGAAAGAGGCTGCAGAGAGAAATTGTGAATGGATGGATGAGACGGTGAATGAATGAACAAATGCCCCTGTTATTTTTGTTGTTGGTTTGTGTTTTTTTTCCTTCTTCCAGTAAATGCACAAGTACTGTCAGGACGATGACTTTTGGTGTTTCTTCTTCACGTTTTTGCAAACATTTCAGTTTTTCTTAAAAGTGTGGAGAGGAGGTTGTGTGGAGGAGGGGGAGTGAGAGAAATGTGTTCTATGTCTTGGTGTTTTCCATTAAATTACTATATAGCCTGTGTGTTCTGGAGTTTGTGCCTATGATCTGTGTGTGTTAATCTTGACATACAGCTGTCCAAAGGGATGATTTTGCCTTGGTGGGTAAAATTCTCCACAGGAGATAGTATCTGGACAATTTTAAATCATGCTAAAGTGTCCTGATTTTGCATTTAAGCCTTGCTTGTTGTTTGTTTTGTTTGGGAGGAATGGGAAGTTTTCAGCTAACTTGGATTTATTACAAGTGTGTGTTAAATGATCTAGAGCAGCTGCTGCAAGTAGTTGCCTTTTCAGATTTCCTTTCTCTTTAGTCAGAAGACTGTCACAGGTACAGCATACATCAGGGTTTGAACTACTTTGTAGTTCTGAAACCAGTAGGCGACACAGCCCTTTATGAAAAGGCACTAGTGAGGTGCTCAGTCTTGCCCTGCTGAAAAGCCCCCATCCATACAAGAGGTAGCACCAGTTTCTTCTGCAGCTCTGATGTTTCCAGCTGCCAGGCCCAGCAGCTCCATGTGCAAACTTCTGTCTGCGTCCTCTGGCTCCCAGGGCAGAGAGGTTTTCTATCCATTTTCCTTCCTTCTTTCTCTTTGCTTTTGCCCTCTTTTTTGAGCAGTTGGAGAGGTAGAAAGCCTTTTGCCTTACTGGGGGATGTCAGAGGGTCTGCCACTTATTTTTAACTGGTTTGAGACTTAGCTGTTTTGTCCTGCCTTATCTTTCTCTGCCTGTTTCTACTTTGAAAAAGTTGTGGTTTTTTTTTCACATAAGTAACTGTGGTGCCAGACTCCCCTTTCTCTCTCCAGCTCTAGGGTTTTTGCTTGATTTGACCATTTTTTGTGGGGTTCTGGGCAGTGACTCTGCCTGTTCCCAGTTTGTAGCCTGGGAAAGTTGTGAGCTGGGATGGTTGTTATCACTGCCTGTCTGCGGAGTTGAGAAGACAATACTGTAACAGTTCACATGGTCAAAGATATCTCTTCGTGATAAGATCTAAGAAACTGAGGAGAAAAAGAAATGTATTTTGTGTTTTTTTTCAAGGGTAAATTAAGGCTTTATCTTCTCTTTTCTTTATTTGACAGTGAGAACTTTTTAGTGCCAGGAGTATGTTGCTTCTCCCCCCTTTCCTGGCTCTCTAACTGTCCTAAAAAAAGGACAGATGTACTTTTATCTTATAAACAATTTTTAGTATTGAGTATCCTGCCCTCTGGCCCGAAAATAGAACAGATCTGAGTGCAACATAGAGAGATTTAAAATTTTGGACAGGAGAAGGCGGATTAAATCTAGATATTGAACTTTATGTATGGTAAAGTTGCGATCTCCTGTTAGGTGTGCAGTGTTATATACTGTATACTTCCTACTGCTGGTAAGCATTTTTGAGCTTGTAATTACTCTGATAAGATTTGCTGGCATTACCATTTAGGTCACTGGAAACTGAGGAATACTGAAGAGTTATGTCATCTGGTGACTCAATAAAACACAACTGTGTAAAATATTTAAGTAAGGCTCCAGGAAAAATCACCCAGGGATTCCAGACGTAATACTTTATTTTCTTTTGCATGGCTTCATTTACGCAAACCCGCTCTAGTTAGAATTTTTTTTTCCTGTTTTTTTTCTTCAGCCTCACAAAAATGTAAAAACTGCTGCAGAAACTCTCATGATGGGCTTAGAATCTATTTTTGTCAATTGGTTAAATCAAGAAATATATATTATGGCATATTGGTAAAAAAAGTAAAATACAGTAGTGACTTTCTGCTCTTTCTGCTTGAAGTGTGAAAATGCAAAGCTGGGGAACTGAAAGAAATCCTGTGTACGCTGGGTTGTCATGTTAATTAAATAAACAGCCAGAACAGTGACGCTGTGTATGAAATGTGTTTTGAGAAGCTTGTTGGGGGTTGGAGGGGAAAACCAGTGACACATGATGTTTCGGATGTTAACTGCGACATTTGTATGAATTTGTCCTGATCTGCTATTACTGTGCTTGCATTCCAGCTTTTTTTTTTTTTTTTTTTTTTTTTTTTTAAGAGGCTTAGATGTAGTTGTATTCTGCAAATTGGAGGAATATTGCTTGGGCTTTTTTCTTTAAAGAAGTAACGTATAAAAAAATATCCCACCCTGGAATTGGAAAGGTTGCTGAATTCTGCTGCTTGCAAACTGCAGGGCTTTAAATGGGGGTGAGCTGACTGCATCCTGCATGGTTTGGGAAGAAAAAGAACGCTGCTGCAATAAAAGCTTTGAGCCAATGAATTTCTGTGATTTACTTAGATAATCTAATGTCAGATGTACAGTTTATAGGATACTGCTCAATAAGGAAATAAATATAAAGATTCAGATAACAAAGTAGAAATCAGGGTGTTTTTTGTTTTGTTTTGGTTTGGGTTTTTTTTGTGAAGGCTTTTCTTCTCTGCTTGTTTTGAAAAAAAATTACTGATGAATTACCAGGCCTTTTCCTCAGAGTTTCTTCTGTTAGTTAGCATGTCACTCAGAAATAAATGCCTCTCCTTTGGACTGTAGTTTTTCAGGTTTTCGGTTTAATTTTTTTTTTTTTTTTTTTCTTCAACTTGGCTTTCGCTAAGCCCTGCTGCAAGTACAGTGGCAGCATCGGGAGTATTGGTCTAATGATTTGAGAAATAGACAAAAGAAAAAAAAAAAAAAGAAACCCAACAAAACCCCAACAGAAAGACCAACCCAAAACGTAAACGTGGTATCTGTCAAAGTTTTAATGTGTGGGGAATATCAGCGTTTTTCTTTCTGAGCTGTTTTGGGAGATTAAAGGAGGGTGGACAGGGAAGTGCCGGGACCCTTTCATCAAGCGTTTCCTTTTCTCACTGAAGAGTTTGAGCTGCTTTTCATCTCTCCCCACCGTGTGGGTGTGCGGGCGCACTCGTTACAAGCCCGTTATCGTTGTTATTATTCTTATTATCGTCATTATTCTCCTGGGCGCCCGCCCTCCGAGGACGGGGCGGGCGGGGAGCGAGCGGAGCCCCGGGGCGAGGTGGCGGGGGGGTGGTGTTGATGTAGCTCGTGCCGGGGCGGGCGCTTGGCGCTGGCGGGGCCGGGCCCCTAGAGGGCACGAGCGGCCCTGCGCTGCGCCGGCGCGCGCCTCCGGAGCCAGCCCGGCGGGTCGGTTGAGGAGCGCACCGGACAAAATCTGTCCGTGGTACTTAACCGAGCCTTTATGCTTGATGATGATTATTGTTGTTAGTATTTTTATAACCTCGTCCTGTCGCCTGTGCGCTGCCGTCGCAGTTGCGTCTCCCGCTGCTCGCAAACCCTTGACTTCGGTCGGCGCGGGGCGGAGGGACGTCAGCTCAAGCCGTCCCAGGGGAGCCCCTGGGTGCCCGCTATGAGGATGGGGGGGGGGGTGGGTGAACACACCTGCCGTGACAGAATTGCCTGCGCAGCTGCTCTCGGCTCAGTTCCTCGGCCCTGCGAACAAATAGGTCGGTGGAAGAAAAGCAGCAGTGGGGTTTGGCCTTCAGGAAGCAGATTGCGAGCGTAGATGGAGATCTTGGTACCGAGAGGTAGCTGACTCCAGATCTATTAAGAATCTAGAAGAATCTCCTTCTCTAGAGACTTTCAAGACCCATCTGGATCTCTTCTGTGTCACCTGCCCTGGGTGATCCTGCATTGGCAGAGGGGGTTGGACTCAATGATCTCCAGAGGTCCCTTCCAACCACTACCATTCTATGATTCTATGAATAGACTAAATCACCATCACTTTATATGTATCATGGCACCTCATGACTCTCTTCACACATATAACTATTTATAAATAAAATGGGAAACATCCCAGGAAGAGTGCAACAGTGGAATGTGGTGATGAAACAAAATGGTCCTTCATTACTATTGAACATAGGAGTTAGCTGGTTTCCTAAAGCCTCCTTAAGGGTTGCTGAACAAAAATACACAAAAATATATATGAATGCACATGAATGTAAAATATACATCACAGGAAAGCTATTGGTTACAAGAGTTTGGCTGGTGAAACTACATTTTTAATTTGGGAACCTGTCAGGAAAAAGTCTTTGTGTCAGCTGGAAGTGCTGGTTATGTAAAAAAGTGTGTGTGTGCACGAGGTTGTGAAATTAGATTAGCCAAGTCTTGGTATGGAGTGCTGTATCGAGGTAGTTGTCGGCCAAAATGAATGGTTGGGGTCTACAGATAACCTAAACCTCTGATTATCATCTAAGGAACTGGAAAGATTAGTAAAAAATATAATTGACTGAGGAGTACAGGATAGGTATTTTCCTAAAAATGGAAGAACAGAAGAGAATTTTGGTAGGTGTTCTCAGGTGTGTTTCTCTTCAGTTTTACTGGTGATGCTAACCATAGGTTACTCTTTACAAGTTATGATCATTGCATTTTTTTCTTAAGGAACTTAAGTGTGTTTGGGTGCATTTACAATTACAGGATAATTGGTGAGCTATTTACATGTGGCTGGAGTTTTAGTTCGAGTGTCAGTAGGATTATTACAGAAACACTTGTGCGGAGACATAATTCTGCATCTTACTCTTGTGAGACAATGAATAACTTTAATTTCTTCTGGAGGTCATTCAGTGGTATTTAAAAATATATATTGTACAAGTCAATGTTTGTTAAAAAGGCTATTTTTCTTACGTTCTTTTTGTAGTGATTACTGATGATCTCCTCTCTGCCTCCACTGACTTGGATGGGAATTGAGAATACTCAGTCCTTCCTGGGTAACAGGCTGATCATTTCAGTTCAGTCACTAGTGCAGGAAGACGGTCCCATCTCAAACACAAATCTACAGAGAGCTTTGCTGTTTGTGTTTTTGTTTTGTTTTTTTTTTTTCTTTGTGTGTGTGTGGTTTGTTTTTTTTTTAACAGCTAACCATTCTCTTTGTTATTTTAAAGAAAGATAATTAAAGGCTAATGTTGGTCATGCTGCTCAAAATGTGACCTGAGACCTTATAACATGTTGTTGTAGATGTGTGCATGCACGTATACAAATATCTTCATATGTACATATCCCTCTCTATGTGTGTATATGCACACTCAGATTAGTACTGTGTAGCCTAGAGGAATTCAATTCTTTGTTTGATTCTGACACTACAATCTGCAGCCTGAGTTACATATCACTGTTCTTTTTGGATATTTAATATTTTCTGATGTTTCCCCAGGCAGGAATGTTTCTTAAAATGCCAAATGCTGTATCCATTACTTGGCCATCAATTTGTTGTAGTTTTAATATTCCGTTTTCTCTCTGGCAAGTGTGTGCCAGGTTTTGCAAAAAAAAAAAAAAGTGTTTTATTTGTAAATATTTGAGGAGTGTTTTTGCTCAACAAATACATACTTATGTCTTACAAACACATACGTTCCAATATTTAAACTGTAACTTAGTGCTGCAACTCTTGTTCTAGAGGCACAGAGCCATATAGATGCTTTACATGGTATCTTTGGTGCCTAGACTGACTTGCTGCTAGCTTTAGGCATGACCTGGAGCTCGCTGCTGGCTGGGCAGGAGGAGCTGATAAGGTCTCTGTGCAGCCTGAGCTGGTGTTGTTCTCATGGGCATAAAAGGGGGTTTGTTCATTGTGGAGCTCTTACTGGTGAGAAGCATGATAAGACCAGTTGAAATAAATAGGCAACTTGTATTTTTACAGATAGGGATGACAAGCTTTATCTGGTAAAGCTTTCTCTGTTACATGTTAAGGATATGTTATTGCTGCTATGTACATATTCTCAAGGAAGCAGTGGGCTTGTTAGTAGTTGTTATTTATTAAGACAGTTCTGAAAATGTATTTATTACAACAGTTCCCTGAAATTCACTGCGTTTCTGTTGATTGTGAATTCTGTATGAGGTGAAATGTTGCAATGTAATTCATATGCTGTTACTGAGGTGGGTTTTTTTAGACCAGCTTAATTCATATGCAAGTGCCATTCTTAAATGCAATCCTAATTGTCTACTGATTACACAAAACTGCAAATGAATAAACATTTTCTATTAGAGGATTTAATACTGTACTTCCTCTGTGCTGTTGAGAAACTGAGCTGTGAAGAAGAAGCCTCCAGAGATTCAGAAGTTAAAAAGGGATTAAGGGTGGAAGGGAAGCCCTACCATTTCCAGTAAGAGACTTCTACTCAGAGTTACACAGCAGTTACCTTTTCTCCAATTTGTGGAGAACACATTTAGTACTGCCCAGAAGCAAGCAAGTATACCAATAGGTGTGTACAATTTGATTATTTTGGGCAACACTGGCTCTGTATGTGCCTCATTACAGAGACAGTACTGAGAAATCTTATTTAGTGGCAAAGAGAAATACTGTCTCGGCCACATTGATGCTGAAAATTGACTTCGGGGTTGCAGGATACAAAATGTGAATTCCTACTAAGCTTGCCGTGTTTGTGTCAGGCAGCCTAATGGAGGAGCACAGGATAAGAATGCAACAATTGGATGGGGGTGCCAGTACTAAAGCACATATTCCAGCTTAAGTTCTGCTTGAGGATCCAAGCCTGTTGCTTACTTGTGGCAAGGCACCTTTGGAGTCAGAGCCAGCTAATAGGAAATACGGGGCATAGGGGCTTGACTGAAATTTAGTACAGCTAAACCTAACTGTCTGGATACATGTGGTGGTGTGAGATGTGAGAGAGATGTTTCTTGGAGTGTTCTTGATCATAAGTGAAATAGTAAAGATCAATTGTCTATCTCCTTCCTATTATTAAATCTATCCAGTCTTTATTTCAGCTTTCTCTTCTGCTGTGTGTGTGCTGTGTAAATCTAGTCCTAAAACATGTGATATTCAGGGTTGATGGATGGTATATACTTGTGGATAGCAATGTCTGAGGCATAGATTCAAAGATTTTCTTTCTGATATTTTAGTTGACATCATCTTTAGATCTAGAATTTTCTCTTTCTTTTGTATTTTACATAGGTGAGAGAAGATCCTTAAGATTAATCTTAAGATTTCCTGTCTTGGGCTGTGGTCTGCCACTCGAGCAGACTTTTTATAAACCTAGAATTTCAAATTCTGTGTTCATGCCTGGACATGCTGTCATGTTTAGATCTTTAGACTTTATTATTCTTTTGGAAACTGCAGCTGAGCTGTGATCAAAAATGATAAAATTCTTGGCCATAAATTATTATAACTCCTCAATGGAAGCGAATTTGCGGCTGCAGATATATGCACTTATTTCATGTTCTGATTTGCTTTATATATTGTCTCTCTGTAAATGAAAGTGGAAACATAATGCCCAGGAAAATGTTGATTTTAAAACTGAAGTCACTGTATTGCAAAATTTATTGATAAGCACGTTAAAACCCCACCCCAAATCCTTAGCTAGTGGGAGAAGTGACAGAACAGCTTCCTTCACAGTCATTCAGTGTACTCATGAGAACTTGGCCTAGGGGCCTTTAGGTCTTTTATTTGGTTAAGGTTTTATAGAACTGAGATAAAAGTAACAATCAGATTGTCTTAATCATTCATAATAGCAGGTTAAGGAGATAAGAACTTTAGGTAGAAACTTGATAGCCTGGAAAGTTGCTTTGTCTTTTCTGTGATCTTAATGGATTGCCATCTGTAAGAGTGAATCAGTGTTTGTAAGCATAATTATGTCATATGCTGTCTTTTGAATGCTTGCATTTGCAATCTCAGATATTTTTAGTGAAATTTTATATATCTAACTTCCTAAATGTATGTAGGTGAACTTTTATTGTGTGTGCATTTGTTTAATACAAAGCAAACTTAAGAGAAATGTCACGCTACTGATTCCCACATGGTTGGAGTTAACAGCTTCCTTAGTGCTGCTTTTCTGAGATGAGATGAATGGTCAATGTTTATTTTGATCTAGGAATGTTTACATCAAGAGCTGGTTATTCCTGTGTCATTCCCTATCTTCTAGCCCAGCAAACCTGAAATCCCTTTCCTCTCTCATGAAAAACAAGCCAAAGAAATTACGAGTGGGCTTTGGACACATGATTCTGCTTCTGTGTGTAAGAAAAGTGGGTTAGATTTGTTTCAGACTGTGACACCCAAGAAATCCTAGTGTTTTATCTGGTGATATAGATGTGTTTTTCTTATCTCACTTCTATCCCTTCAACCAGATTCAAGAGCATCTGATGATTTTCTTTGTTAGTTTGTTTTGTGTTGGTTTGGTTTTTTTGTTTGTTTTGGGGGGTGGATGTTTGTTTGCTGAGCCAGAGAGATCCATTCATGAGTCTGAGTCTGAGTCTGAAGACACACCATCTCAGATTTTAAGGGATGATAGAGTTACCTGGCTCTAAGTGCAAAAGCTTGAATGCAGAAATTCATTGGTGCCTTGGAGGAAATTTCCATACATCAGTGACAGATATGCTCTGGTCACAATAGGTAATATGAACATGTAAGGCTTGTAAAAGAAATAGAAAAAACAAAGAAAAAGGCATTTTCAGATAAGCACAGGTAAAATTTCCAGTTAATGTGTGAAATCTGTCTTAAGAAAGTATATCGATTGGAAAAAAGATGTTTGCTGGTTTTTCATTTGTTAGCACCAAATCAAGAAATGCATTTAGTTTATTGCCACTGTTATTTCCCCTTTCCCTCTCTCTTTAGAGTCTCTTAATGCTAATGCTATATATATATAAAATAAAATCCTTTGCTTTCCATAGACTGCAGTGGCCTTTCACCTTTTGGGACTGTTTGTTCTGAGTGATGGCTGGAGTGATAGTGTGGCTTGTGTGACATCATAAACATTTGTGTTGGCAGTCCTTCCTCATGGAGGACTCTGAAGTCTGACAGTGGTGAAGATGACTAAGTAGAGAAAGATTTATGTGGAAATCTTATTAATACCCATAAAAGAGAGAATGAAGGCATAAGAAATTTGGCTCTAAATAAACAACCAAAAAATGCTCTGTTCTTAGAAGCATTTGGCACAACTCCATCATGCCTTTTGTGGGAACTAGCTCTTTGTAAATCCTAATCTCAACTTCTTTTTATTTTTTTTTTCCTTTTTTTTCTTTTTTTTCCTTTTTAAAGATTACTGAAGGCTTCCACTTTTCCCAAACTTTCTCACAGTAGAATAAAACTAATTTTCACTTTGGTAATGCACAAATCAGTTAATTATTTCAAAGGCAATGTGAAACAGATGTCTTGCCTTGTTTCTCAGCAAAGATTTAACGGTAGCCTTGCTGTGAGATCTTTCACTGCCACCAAATGTCCCTCAATGTTATATGGTGCTTGTAATCAAAGCAGTTTACAAAGAAGGGGAAATACTTTTCAGCTACAGTGTGTGATAGCTGGAAAGAAATTGTATCAGAGATGTGAAATCATAATTCAGTCTTCTGGTACTTGGATCTAAAATTTACCCAGACTTTTAAAGAGCAGGGTCTGAACTTCATAGCAGAGGTCTGGCTGTTCATAATGGGTTTTATGGTAGGTGGTTCTGGTAGGGAGTCCCTTTTTGATTCAGTTTTCTGGAAGCAGAAACTTGGCAACTAGCTGAGCATTGTGTGTTTGTTCTGTCCTGTGTATATCTTCGTTTTACCCAGCCTGTAGCTCTGTGAGTCTCAGAGGATTCTGTGCCGTTGCTCTTCAAGGCTCCCAAGAGCAGTGCTCTTCTTGGCACACCCAGCAGTCTTATTTCACATTTGCTGTGGGCAGCAGAAGTCCCTCTATCATTCTGATGGAAAGAAAACCTCCTTTAGTCTTAACTCAGTTCAGCCCAGGGGGTGATGAATATTGAAATGCCATGTGCAACAACAGGAGCGTGAGCTCAGTGCCTGTTGGGAGAGACTTGCCAGCAGTGAGATGAAAGAGTCTTCACAGCAGTTTTGATACTGGCCTTGGGAGAGGTGCCTGTGGCGCTCAGTGCGTGCAAAGGCACGTGCTTATGTTTGTGCAACTGCAATAAGGTTTCTACTTAGAAAATTCACCTTGATTTTTGCTCTAATACATAATATGTACAGGAGAAAGAAACTTTATAAATGAAATACTTGCATGTGTTCTTTTCTTTTTGTCCTGGAAATGGTTTCTAATATTCTGAACACTGTTTATTCCCTATTCCTGTTGACTATTTAATTAATACAATTCCCGGTTTTCATTAAATTGCTACTGTAATGATCTAGGCACATAGTTAGTTGAGACGTTGTGTTTGGACTTATAACTGATCCATATACCAGTGAGTGTTTTTGTCCGTTTTCCATGTATTATTTTTCCCAGCAAGTATGATATCCCAAGCTCAGTCCTGCAGTAAGCACATACGATTTCAAATAGCAAGCAATGAATTAGGTTTTAGGGATAGCTTATGAGCAAGAACTTACTCTTTGTTTGTTTACTGCTGCTTCTTGAAAGTGTGTAGTTTCTAGGCTTAGTGTTAGTACTGCCACTGAAACTGCAGCCCTTTCAGAAGAACGAAGCAACAACAAAATGAAGAAAACAGGAAAGAGTTCCTATCTGGGTAAAAAGATCAAGCGTATTTTCTAATATCTGCTAGTGTAAAAAAATCTTCACCATGCAGTGTTGTTTACAGACCTGGAGAGGCAGCTCCCATGTAATGGTCTTTGGCCTCTGTCCCTCATCTGGTAGCAGTGTGAAGTTTCCCACAATGAGCAGTTGTAGGTAGGATTGATGTCTTGCAAATGGTTTGTTGGCCAGGAAATGGAGTTGTTATCTGGGATTTGGAGTTCCAGGGCTGTACTTTAGTGATGGTATCACTTACTGTGCTCCTCAAGTTCCTGAGATGGCAATAGTTCTTTTTATTAACTCTTTGTAAGATTTCAGGGCAGCCATCTCTACCCTTCCTCTACTTCTGTTCTGGCACTTCTGCATCATTTTGGAGAGCAGTAATGCTGCAAGAGAACACATTTCCTCAGGCCCCAGTAGATTTTATTGTGTCTTTGACAAATGCTTGCAAACAGAACTGCAGGTTTTGAAATCTTTAATTCCATTGGTATTTGTATATCAAATGGCAAGTTGGTGTCCTCTCTGCTAATCTTACTTAGCATTTCTGTTCTCATTCCTTTTAGAAAACCCTGTAGTCTTCTGACCTGACCTTATGAGGTGTATCATGTGTTCAACTTGTGCTGAACTCAGTGAGCAATAAGGGAATTGGCATCTCACAAGAAGGAATATGTTAACACAGTAATCCGGTGTTAGCTTTCATATTAAATGTTGTTGCAGAAAACCTGTAGAAGCTGCTGTTCATTCTCACTGGGCAAGAGGTGTGGTTAGAAGGTGGGTACTGAAATTGCTAGCTCTGTTTTAATGAGGAGCTTCTCTGCTGCTGTCTCCTGAGTTAAAAGGGTTTCAGTACATCTTGGTAGGTTTCTAGGAAGCTGACAGTTGAGGGAAGGTCTGAGAGCTCTTCCTGTTGGGTGGACTCTACCTTGTTGGCCATACTCAAGGCAAGTGAAACACTAAACTGAGTGAGGTGAATTAGTGCCATCTTCTTCTTCTGTCCCATCTGACTTCCTTGCTGTGTGATTTCCCTGAGCCTGACTAGCTTCAGCTGGTGCTAATGAGTGTGCAGAGGTGTTTGGATAAAATTCAGTTTGAAGGGAAGCGTAGTTCTCAGTCTCCCCTTGTTTGCCATGGAGGCCAAGTGCTTTGCATCCAGCCTCCGCTGGATGAAGCCTTGAAGTCCAAAGTTCCCCCTGAATTCTTCTCGTACTTTGCAGCTCCTCCCTGCTTTGTATATACAAACAACATTCTTTGAGAGGACTAGAGGGCGGAAATGGCTGTGAGCAAAACCCATATATTTTCTGATATGTCAGAAGATACCAGAAAAGAATAGTGTACTCCATGTCTGCTGGTAGCTGATTTCTTTTCATCCTATTTATTTTGTAGGAAAAGAAGGCTTGGTTGGATATGAGTGAAAACCTTACTAACAATAATGGTAGTGAAGAACTGCAACAAGCTGTCTAGGGAAATTTCATGAGTGTACATGAGAGATTCTTTTAGAATAGCCTTTCAGATGTTTTTCCAAGTGGGTCTAGATCCCTGCTGGTTCTTAGGTAAGCATAGGTGTTGCTGCCAGTGTTTCCCCCCTAGCCCATACCTCCACTGCCTGCATCTGCTTGCAGGCTGTCTCCCCCAGCTGCGGGTCAGCATCCTCATGAGTGCCAGTTCCTCCCAGTGTTATGGAGCTTAACCGTTAATCCCCATTTAGGTTCCACTCAGTACCTAATGTGCTAATGTTACTCTGGAGCCAGAAACAAGCAGTCTTAAGTGCTTGCCCTTTGACAGGATTACTGAAGAACAGATCAGATTTCTTGTGTCTCTTCTGCTGTTGCACTTTCCAATTCAGGACTTGCTACACTGTTTGGTTTGCATTATTTTGGTTTGCATTATCAAGTTGTGATTGGTGGCAGTTTCTTGATTTTTGTTGTTGTTGTTGGTTTTTTTTCTTTCTTCATTTTCTTTTCCTTTAATGATAGTGTTTGCATCCCAGATAGACTTTTTGGTTGGCCAAGCAACAAGTTAACTTACCAAGTCCACTTCTTAGCTTAATGCTTATACAGTTGCCAGGAGAGTACTACGTGATCTAAGTGAGCTGAAGTGGTCAAGAGTTGTTAGTCTTTGTGTGTAGGTTGGTTTCTTAGCAGCCAGATAAGAGACAGCACTTTGAAGGACACGACAGATCACTGGAGGGCCAGACGTACAACCTTTGCTCATGTGAGTTAGCAGCATAGGGCTGTGCTGCTATAGGCAGAGAGCTTCAGCAGGGCGAAGGGCCTGGGGATGGGTGTGTGTAGGGTACAGCACGTTCTGTGCATTATGTCCCACTGCCCAACCCAGTATTTCTTGCCTGCTTGGTTTTTGATATGTTTGTTGTCAATTCATGGGTTTTTGGTTGTGTTTTTTGTTTTTTTTTTTTGGGTTTTGTTTTCTTTCTTTTTCCTTTTTGAAGTCATTTCAGTCTGAACTAACTGTATGGCTCTTAAAGGCTGTTAGAATCTCAGCATGCCAGCTGTAAAATTGCCTAATCAACTCCAGGAGATAATCTTGCCTGGGGGAGATCTTTGAATGCATTGACTGTCAGTAGGAATAGGTCAGATGCCTCCAGGTAACTTTCTGGGAAGGTAGCCTTGTTCTCAAAGCTATATCTACCTGCTTTCTTAAGAACCAAGTAAGTGTTCAGTGGGACCTGTAATATAAGTCATCTTTTACATTTGTGCTTAATCCTCTTAATGAAAGCAAATAACTCTCTCACTAATGCTGCTCAGCACAAAAATAAAGCAGCTGTTGCGATTGTTAAAGGCTTTAAGAAAAACTTAGAGAGTTTCTCAACTTGATGAGTTGATGAAACCTAGTGGGCCACAGCAATGCAGTCTGGTCTTCAGTTTCTCCTCAGAGTCTGGAAAGCATGTTGAGTTTGAGCCTTAGAACTAGTGCAGAGTTGTATTTTAAGTGGGAAGGTGTCACTTGGGGTAGAGAAGCTGTGACAGAAACTAAGATTTTCATAATTGTCCTATAAGTCAAATGCTAAAAAAGTGAGTTTTGGTGTATTGAACTTGAATAAATCCCTTCCTTCCTATGCTGGACTCCAAAATTCAGCAGTGGAAATACTGGAGAATGTCATTTGGAAGTGATGCTGACCGAATTGGTGGCCTAAAATACCTGGTTCAAACTACTTCCAGAGACTTTTATAGCTTGGAAATTACAAAAGCACTCTGAGTTATACTAAAGCTGCTTCAGATATTTCCCCTTTCTCTGAACTGAAGAAGCAGAAGGGAAAAATCCCCCACAGCCAAACAGGCAGTAATGTTCAGGTTTATGCTCCCCTTGTTCTGGCACTTCCACTTGGAAGCCTGCAGTGAATGTAGGGCTATTATTTGAGTTACCTTCTTGACACCTCTGGTTGTCTGGGGCTCTGTGTAGTCTAGGACATCCTTGGCATCCTGGGCTCACAAGAGGGAGAGCAGAGTCATGCCGTGAGCTCAGTAGTAAAAGTATAAGTGACACATTTCAGGACCAGGATGATGCTATATAGGGAATTTGTTTATATATATAGAATAAGTATATATGTGTATTTTTAATTGATGGATAGGGGCATGCAGTTCTATTAATAGATGAAAATAAGGAGAAGGTAGAGAGGAAATAAAGCACTGCAGCTGTGATTTATCAAGATTGACAGGAAAACAAATATTATTCTAGTAATCAGAGGAAATTCTTTGTAAAGCATATACAAGAAAAGTATTTTAACCCACCTCAACGATTTCCTGCCCAACTATATCCAAAGAAAATCAGACAGATTCTCCCCCCACAAAGGGTCACTTTTAAATTACTGTTTCTCCCTTCCTCCATTTTTCTTGATGTTGGGGTTTTTGTTTGCTTTAGATGTTTTTCTTTTCTCTTGTCACATGCTTCTAAACTCATTTTTGACCTGCTGTATAAAACTGCATCTAAAAAGTGCTGCTGGGGACTGGGAAAAGGATTTGGTTCAATGTTTAACTGTAAGATATACTGAAGATGAAGAATATCGATACTGCCTCCACTGAGGGCTGTAAGGCTGGGCGAACTTGGTATGCTTGCCTGGTGTGCTCCATTTAGTGTTGGAAGAGCTGGCGTGCCTCAGTCTGTTTTGGACAATCATTGCCGAGTTGACTCTGCTGCAGCTGTTTGAGTAGAGCACCAGCTTTTTGTACAGCTGGTCAAAGAATGTGTAAAGAGTAACTTCACTCTCTATGACATAACAGTTTCCAACTCATCCCAGAGTCTATTCGGAGGCTTGCAGCTAGTGGTGTTCCCCAAGGGTCAATACTGGGTCCAGTCCTGTTCAACATATTCATCAGTGACCTGGATGAAGGGACAGAGAAGACCCTCTTGAAGTTTGTTGATGATACAGAACTGGGAGGAGTGGCTGACGCATTGGAAGGCTGTGGTGCCGTTCAGTGAGACCTGGACAGGCTGGAGAATTGGGTG
>JANIJG010008919.1:0-12354 GCA_024611175.1 Megaceryle torquata | reverse complement strand
CTTGTGATTGTCCAGCAGCTGGATTTAACTCCATTCTCCACCACTCTTTGGGCTCAGCTATGCAGCCAATTTTTTACTCAGCCAAGACTACTCCCATGCAAGCCATGAGTAGCCAATTTCTCAAGGAGAATGCTGCGGGAAACGATGTCAAAGGCTTTACTGAAGCCTAGGTAGACAACATCCATTGCCTTTCCCTCATCAATGGATGAGGCAGGTCATCTTGTCATAGAAGGAGATAAGGTTAGTCAAGCAGGACCTGCCTTTCATAAAGCCATGCTGACTGGGCCTCATCACCTGCTTTTCCTTTATGTGATTTGTAATGATACTCAAGATGACCTGTTCCCTAATATTCCCCCTCATTGAGGTCAGTCTGACAGGTCTGTATAATTCCCCAGATCCTCTTTATGGCCCTTCTTATAGATGGGTGTCATATTTGTTAACCTCCAGTCAACTGGGACTTCCCTGGTCAAGCAAGACTGCTGCTAAATCTTTGAAAGTGGCTTGTTGAGCATTTCCAACATCTCCCTTGGTACCCTTCAGTAGATCCCATCTGGCACTATAGACTTTTGTGGTATAGCAGGTCGCTAACCATTTCCACTTGGATTATGAGGGCTTTATTCTGCTCCCCATGCCTGACTTCCAGCTCAGAGGGTGGGGTACTCTGAGAACAACTGGTCTTACTATTAAAGACTGAGTCAAAGAAGGCATGCTCAGCCTTTCCTTTGTCACTTTTTCCAGCCACCCCTCCAATAAAGGATGGAGATTTTCCTTAGTCTTCTCTCTTTGCTAATGTATTTATAGAAACATTTTTGTCTTTTACTCAAGTATCCAAATTAAGTTCTAGTTAGGCTTTGGCTCTTCTAATTTTATCTCTGCATAACCTCATGGCATCTTTGCAGTCCTTAGTTGCCTGCCCCTTCATCCAAAGGTCATAAGCTCTTCTTTTTATCCCCAAGTTCCAGCCAAAGTTCTCTCTCCATACAGGCTGGTTGTTTCTCCCACTGGCTCGTCTTTTGGCAAATGGGGATGGACCTCTGTGCCTTTAAGATTTCCCTCTTGAAGACTGTCCAGCCTTCCTGGACGCCTTTGCCCTTTAGGACTGCCTCTGAATGGTTTATGTAAACTAGTCTCCTAAATGGGTCAAAGTCTGCCCTTTGGGAGTCCAAGGTGGAAGTTCTGCTGACCCCCCTCCTTATTTCTCCAAGAATCAAAAACTGTATCATTTCATGATTGCTATGCCCAAGACAGCCTCCAACCTTCACATCACTCACAAGTCCTTCTCTGCTCACAATACAAGCATTTCAGATAGGAAAAATAGTGGTAAGGTCACCCCAGCCTGGGTCAACAGCAGGGGAGAATAAAGGGGAGACCAGACCCCTGGGTGGCTGAGGGGGGTTTTGGGGAGCAAGAGCCATCTGCATCCCTTGGGCATCATCAGCTTTTCTTTTCACCACTGCCTGGTGCCCACCCAGAGACAGCTCCAAAACTTGGGGACGCCTTTCACTGGCGAGTTGCAAGATGCTCCAGGCACTTTCCTCAGGGGGCAAGAGTGGGGACACCTTGTATTGATGTCCACAGCTTTTTGAACATCCAAACCTGGCACCAGCCACAGGGCAAGTGGGTACTACAAAAGTGAGTTGATTCCTTCCTCCTTCCATGAGATGGGATTTAAATTAACACAGGGATAATAATAATAGCAGCCTTGGTTATCTGTTTGAGGTGACCTGGAACAAGAGAAGCATAAAGGGGCATAAAGAGAAAGGGGCAGCAAGGCAAGGGCCTGAGGGCACATTGTGTTGGTAGTCTGGGAACAGAGGAATATGAGTTGCTCCTTGGGTGTGTCTTTGGAGCACCAAGGTATGCACCACCACCAGAGCCAGACACACAGGGTGCTGCTTGTACAAGTGGCAGACCCAGCCTGTACCTCCATCTGGGGCTCGCACCAAACCAGTCTGGGTCTCTGTGCCAGTCCTGCTAGGCCCATGCATTGCTGAGGCAAGCATTTGAGCACAGCAAGCTTCTTCTTGACAGCTCCCTTTGCCTGACAGCCTTTTAATGCCATTAATTGTCATTACTCAGTTATTAGAGATCTAATTTAGCATGTAAGAATACGGAAGCCAGGAGGGGCAAAACTCTTCCTGAGTGAGATAGAGCCACCAAGACAGAACCTGCTAAGGCAAGGGGGACACAGTGCTCTGCAGCAACACCATGCAACCCCAGGCAGGGCTGGCAAACACCAGAGCCTCAGGAGATGCTTCTTGCAGGGCTTAGGGAAGGCAACTTGTCCTTGCAGTACAGCCAGTGACACCACAGAGCCAGTGGCCCTAGCTGATTGTGACAGTGCTTAAAGGGCCTTTTTTCCCATGGGCACTGGGAGACATTGGAGAGTCACCTTCCTGTCTGAGCAGACATGTGCCTAGGCAGTTTTGGCTCCTGGCAGCTGTGCAGCTTGGCTGCCTTGCTGAGCTGGGCAACAACCTGTTTGGCATCTACAACGGTTTGACCTCAGCTGTATGCCAACTGCCCACCAAACCATTCTGTCACTCCCCTACTCAGCAAGACAGAGGGAGAGAAAATAATATGGAAAAGAACTCATGGGTCAAGATAAAGCCAGTTTAGTAAAGCAAAAGCAAGGGCCATGCACTGCACAGTAGCTAAGGGAACAAACAAACAAAACTATACTTCCCATCAGCAGGTGATGTCCAGCTACTTCCAGGGAAGTAGGGCTTCAGTAGGTATAGCAGTTGCTCCAGAAGACAAATGTCATAATGACAAATACCATCCACCCCTTCTCCCTTCTCTTAGCTTTTATTGCTGAGCAGAAGTCATGTGGTACAGAATATCCCTTTGGTCAGTTTGAGTCAGCTGTCCTAGCTCTGTCCTCTCCCAAGATCTTGCCCATCCCCAGCCTACTGGGTGATGGGAGGAAACACTGGTGAGACAGCCTTGATGCTGTGCAAGCCCTGCTCAGTAGCAGCCAAAACACTGATGTGTTATCAGCACCCTTCCAGCTCCCAATACAAAGCACAGCACTGGGAGGGCTGCTAGGGGGAAAATTAACTCAATCTCAGCCAGACCAAATACAGTAACTTGGGGAAAAAAAAAAATTACAACTGAAAGGAGACCTGCAAGGAGACTAATTTTGGCTTGATGGGTTGCAGTGTCACAGCCACTGCCCCATGGCTCTCCTGGTTCACCTTGGTTCAGTGACACAGCCTGGTGGCACAACACAGCACATCTTGCTTGGTTGTGCAGTGGGGAGGGGAGGTCTGGCAGGGACAAGGGGACAATTAAATAGGAGATGAATTGCAGAAGTGGGGCTCTCTGCTGGGCCTCCCAAAGAAAGGAGGAGGAGGGAGATGGGTGGAGCTGCTAGGAGGGCTAGTGTTTCCCACAGTGCCTGGGAACCTGAGCCCTGGGCTCAAGGGCAAAGGAGGAATGGGCTTATCTGAGCATGACCTTGAGTTTACAGGAAGCCTGCTGAAAGCTGGCATTGCCCCAGTGCTGCAGGCAGGACAGGACCTTGCCTCTGTGCCCTGGACACTGCCACGAGTTGCTGCAGGAGGATTTGTCTGGAGATGGGGACGTTGCCCAGGAGCCATATGCTGGGCAAGGAGTGCCAGGGCATTGAGGCCAGCACTAAAACAGTGGGGCAGACACTCTACGGGGTGCCAGGTTCCTGGAGCATGAAAGATTTTAAACCCCTCGACTTGGCTGCATCCTTACCCAGAGAGGCTGCAATATATGCACCTGTCTCTCACTTCTGGCTTTGGGTGTTACAGCAAATGTGGGGAAGTTGGTGCTAAGGTAAGGATGCTTGATACAGCTTCATCCCCACTGACAACTTGTGCCCAAATTAATTAATCACATGGTCTGTGCTGTAGCTGAGGCTTGGGCCTCTTCCTTTGTTCCAGCCCCAATGCTGGAGGGTTGGAATGACTCTGTAGTTGCTTCTCCAAGGCCTGTACCTGGCAGCAGCTCCAGCCCACAGCATCTGCTCCAAAACATCCCCTAGCACATGCTCCCCCCCCCCCCAAACAGACCTGCCATCCTTAGCCTTGGCCACCCTCACTTCCCCTGAGCCCACAGCTCTAAGCAGTGACTGCCAGGCACCACCCTGTGTGTTTTTTGTGAGCTGGGCTGAGGCCTAGCAAACTGAAGCCATTACACAGGCAGCTCAGGAGTGTAGCAGCATCCCTGAACAGCATCATCCATGTCAGCAAGACCACATATCTGGTGACTGGCTGGAGGTGGAGCAACTGCCAACACTGCAGGGGAATTGGGACTACAGCAACAGGGATGGGAGTTGTCTCCTCATTGCATCCTCCCCACCATGACACTGAGATGCTGGATGTGCTATTGGAGCTTTCACTGCAGTGTCATTAGAACCCTCTCTGCTGAAATGGAAGTGGCGTGGGAGTGGCAGTGGTGAGTGGAATGTGCCTGGACTGTGGAGCTGCCTCTTCCAAGACACAATACTGCAAGCAGGGACTTGTCCCAGCAGCACTACAGTCCTGTGGCTGGCAGTGGCCAAACTGCATGCCTTCACCACAATCCTTGCCCATCCTCAGCTTGCCCCTGGAGCCTCTTAGCTGGTTATCACAGATGTGCTGGGTGAGAGAATGGAGCAGATAGCACCACAGGAGGAAGCACCAGCCATAATTTTGCCCTGATGTAGGTGCACAGGCAGGTTGGGTCTTTGGGAGACAGCAAGAAGCATCTGTTGCAGCATGGTTATCTGCTGCCCATCACTTCTGTGCCAGTTCCTGGAAAGCTGTGCAGGCAGCTGCCAGGTGCTGGCTCACAGCCTTGCAGGAGGGAGCATGGCCTCTGCCGTGGTGGGCTCTGCTTGGAGACTCACAGAAAAGGTGCATGACAGCAGAGTGGGCCTCATGGTGGTAGGGACAGAGGAGGGGCTCATGGGGTCCCACCAGCCTTTTGTCAGGGAAAATGGCTGAGTAGAGGGCTTGGAGGGAAGCCACTCCTGCCATTGGTTCTGAGGTGCCTCTGTCCTGGCTGCAGGTGATTCTGGTAGAAGCAGCAAAGGGATGTATTCCCATGCTGACCCCTGACTTGTATCCTGCACTGTACCCTCTATGCCCAGGTCATACTCTGCACTGTGCTCTACACACCCAGCCTGGTCCTGGTTCCCTATGGGCAGCAGGACATTCCCCCAGGCTCATCCAGGCAAGCTTGGAGCTGTGACACCACACCATGGAGAGGCTTTAATTTTGTTTTTCCATCCCTAGAGGTTTCTTCACATCATGCATGTGCTCATGCAGTCAATATCAGTCTCAGGCACCCCTGACAAACCCCAGCTAGACATGTTATGGCTTGGGTGCTGGCTGCATCCCTGCTGCCATCACTGCCATGGGGTTGAGAGCCTGCTTTGTCTACTCTCAGCTCTCTAGGGTGCAATACCCCAGCTGCTGCCTGTGGAGAGAAATAAATTATGGGATGGGGGCTATGCACTAGGAGCAGGGGAACAAAATGGCTTTTCATTCCATAATCCTTTGTAACAAAGCACCAGAGGGGTGGGAAAGATGATAAACAATGTCTCCTGTGTGAGCCAGCTGCTTCCTAAAATAAAATGCTGCTCTCTGCCATCAGCTGCCCCGGCTCAGGCACAAGTGCAGGTACTGCTGCATGACACTGGAGTCGCATACCCCACGGAAGCACGTGCACTCCTGCAGCTCCCAGCACGGCCAAAGGCCCACAGGAATCTGCAGAATGCATCTGGTGGGAGGGCAGAAATGAGCAACTAATTCTGACTGCTCTCAGGAACAGACTGTGAGCCACCAAAGAGCTTGGGACCCCCAGGCATCAGCAACACATTGCTCTGCAAGACGTGGCAGAGCTGCTCCCAGCTGTGCCCTGCACTGGCAATAACCTGAACAAGCTCAGGGAGTGTGGCGGGTTGCATGGTGGCTTAGGGCATAACTCAGCTTTATCTAGACTTGGGTGCTAGCAAGAGCCTGTTTTTTACTAGGGCTCTGGAGGAGCAGGAAGCTCTGGACTCTCGTAGTTCATCTCATCCTGAGCCCTCCCTGGCAGGGGTTGAGTAAACTCCTGCCAATAAACCAAACCTCCTGGGCATTATTTCAAGAGAAGCAATAACATCTCTGCTGCTGGGGGAGGTGTTGTGTGAGTGTGGCAGCCCCTCTCTGCCAGCCACCATGCAGCCTGCAGGGGGGTTTACCAGTGTGGGTGCCTGCAGGCACCTGGCTCACTGTGCTGGTGCCTTTGCACCTACTAGTCAGGGATGATGGCATTCCTGTCCCATGGCCACAGTGACTTTTCTGGCACAGCTCTTCTCTGCTCCCCACACCAGGGTGGAAAAACTTGTCTGTTAATCTCCCCCGTGTCACTGAGTGTCCCCAGAGAATGGTCAGACCTACAGTACCACACTACACACTCTTCCCACCCTGGGGTAGCTTCCCATCAACTCTGTTCCCAAAGGACCATGGTCACCATCTCGCACAACACTTTCATTTCCCGTTTACTGTTCAGCCTCTTCTGCATTCCCCTTTTACAGCCAAATACACAGTTATCCTTGCGTGTGCACATATCCTCCCCAAGAAATCCCAGCAGAGGTTTTCCCTGGCAGCTTGTGCTTGTTGCCCCCTCACCTCTCCACCACTGCCACTGCAGGGTTTGAGCTCTGCACTTTGCAGTATGTCCACCTGAGGAAGGGTGGACCTGGTGATGAAGAGGTGGTGACATGTTTTTCCTGGGGATGCAGGGAGTGATGGGTGGGGGAAAAACCTGCATGTGAGAAAGCATGCAGCAAGGCTTTGCTTTATCCTGTTTGAGCTGGTGATGAACCCCCACCTTTCAAGGGGATGTTTGCATGGACTGTCTGCTGTGCAGGCTGGGGCTGGTGACTTCCTGCTGTACAAACCTGGGAGCTGCCCCAGGACCTGATCACCACCAACTCTTGGCTCCCCCCATTTTCTGCTGCAGCTCTGGGGACTGCCAGGTGGAGAGTGGCCAAGGTTAACAGCCCAGCTGTCAGCATGGAAAAGTCTCCCTTGCACTGGGTGATCTGTTCTGCAAACCAGGATGGTGATGTTGGATGCATGGAGAGGGTACCACAGCCTGACAGGTAAACACAGGGATGCCTGGTGCAGAGCCATGCACTCCAGCACCTCCTGCGGGAGGTGGGATTATGATCCTCCACAGAGGCATGTATGGGGCCAAATCCTCTCCTGGCTCAGTCAGAGGGGATGGAGCAGCAGCAGGGCCAGATGCCCATCCCAGCTGCAAGCCCTGATCTGAATTCACCTTGTGCTGTTGTCACCAGAAATTTGCCCAAATTCCTCCTGCCGGTGACTCAGCTTCCTTGTTCCTGCTCTGCAGTGCTGGCCACAGCTCACCACCCAATCCAATGATGGGAGGAAACTGCCCCAGGAACAGTGAGGTGTTCCCCAGCTGGGGAGAGGCATGGGTAGTGCCAGGAGCAACTAACATCTATAATTTACCTGGTGCCTGGAAGGTGGAAACGAGCCTTGCCAGGACCAGCTCCTGGGATGACATCCTCTGTGCAGGGGTGGCTGCTGGGGAAGCCCATGGTGCTGAAGCTGCCACTTTTCTAGGGGATATCAGCCTGGCAGGTGTCCTAGCCTCCCACACCACTGGCAGCTGCGTGCCCATGCATGTCAAAGCAGAAAAATGGAATGTCCAAGTCAGGGAGGGAGGGAGGTGCTAAAATAAAGGGCTTTTCTGTAATGCTTCTCCCTTTACTGGCTAATCCTCTGCTTGCAATGGGGACATTTTGGGCACTGGATTGCAAAAAGGCTTTCTCTGTCCTCAGACCTGAGCATACAGGTTTGGGCAATGTGCCTGGTACTTCCACATGCACCATTCTGGCAGAGGTGCAAGTGGGAGAAGTGCAAGTGGGAGAAGTGCCTGGGCTACCTTCATTTTGGGTGGACACAGACACATTGTCCCTATGACCCACTGAGAGGGGTTTGCTGGGGATGGGGAGCTGACTACAGCTGCAACTGATGTCCCCAGGGACAGGCTGGGACTGCCACCTCCTGGAGTGGCTTCCTTAGGGCATAGACCCAGCTGTGCCAATACTTCATGTCTACACCTGCATTGCTGCCTCCCTAGAGTGGCCACGCTAAAAAAAAAAGCAACCCAAACCTAGGTGCATCAGCACCCCTATCCTCACCCTGCAGCTCCCCGGGATGCAGTAAGGTGGTCCCATGGGCTGGTTCCACAGGCTGGTTCTCCAGGACACTGGAGCATCACCAGCTCCTAGCACCAGCAACCCTGCCATTTAGAGCACCCACTGGAGAGCCACAGCCTTCACCCCGGCTAGTGAACCAATCATCCCCAGAGAAAACAGGTGCAGAGTTGGCAGGCATCTGAGGCACCTGGCAGCCCTGGACAAAGTCTCCTGTGCCTGCATATGAAATACAGGGCACAGAGGAGATTTTTGTGAGCATGGCAGTGCTGTGGACAAGACATTCCTGCTGAGGCCTGAGTGACTCAGGGTGAGATAAGTTGACCAGTGGTTTTCCATGCTTACAGAGTCACCCACTGCAGCATGACTAAGAGCATGGAAGAAGGGGCAGTTTCAGGAGCAGCTGAAGTGCTGCACATCCCCTGCAGCTCCACCCCCAACAGCCCAGCTGAGGAGAGGGTATCAGCTCTTCCACTTTGTGTTTCCATACCAAAAGCTTCACTTGGTGCAGCTCATGCTCTGGCTTTTGGGGTTGGGGAAGAGGCTGAGGCTGGCTTTACCTCTGTGTTTGACCCATATCCAGCCCAGATGCATCAAGTGACCAAGGCTTTGCAAGGCCTCTCTGCAAAAGGGGGAAAGGTTGAAACAGCAAGAAGGTGTGTAACCTTTAGTGCTCTGTGAGCCTGTCTGCTGCTCCTGAACCCCACTCTTGCTGGCATGACTTTTTCTACCTTCTGCTTGGACAGAAGGGTCCAAAGAGGCTCCTTGCCCCCTTTCCAGGACAGGACTGAGCCTGCCCCTGCCTGGCAACAGAAACCACCACCAAGAAGGGACAAGCCCTGCCAGGAAAATGAGAAGGTGTTGCCACCCGGACACCCCAGCAGCCCATCCCAGCTGGTGGCACTGGTAAAATTATTTCTATGTCCAGGATAGGCTGCTGTCTGGGGGACATTGGGGTGCTGAGGGGGCAGAGCCACAGCCATTCTGGCACATGCTGAGCTTCCCAGTGCTCTCAGTTCAGTGTAGAAGCAGTCCCAGCTGGACCTCAGCATCACTCATCACCACCCTCACCCCACAGAACAGCCACCACTGCCCTGACAGCACACGAACACCAGCCTCTTACCTTCATCTCTTTCAATTCTGCTTTTTCAATGGATGAAGGCAGTTACAGCCACAAAAGCAGTATTTGCAGACCTTGTCAGGCAGTGTAAGTACTATGCAGATAGGCACCATGTCCAGACAGACACAACAACCCCATGTTCATCGACAGTTGACCAGGCTCACTAAAGACATTTTCCAGAACTGTTAGTTGGCAAGTTTGCCTCCACCTCCTTCATAAACATTCCAGTGACCCTGCAGGTCAAGTGGAGGCAAGGAAATCCTACTAGCACCCAGGAAGCCTCAGCACAGACCTGGAGGTGCTATCAGACCCCACTTCCCCTCACCATGAAGGCTGACTGCAGGATGCAGCATCTCCACTCCTGCAAAGCAGGAATCAGCCCCAGGGGGTCTACTGAATGAATCCATCCTTAAAAGCCTGCAAAAACAGGGGCAGAGCTTGGCTCAAGATAAAGAGAAGTGCTATGCAAGGCAGCAAGGGGAGAGCTCTACTCCAAGAGGCAAGTGGACAGAGCAAGCCAAGCCACAGCACCAGCAAAACCCAGGCCAGTATCCACATTGCCAGCACAGGCACTCTCCAGCCATTTTGGGGAGGAACCTGCTCAGCTCCACAAATGTTTTAGGGGACACCAACCTCTTTGAAGCAGGATGCTTAGTCTTCAGGTAGGGAAGAAGTTCCAGATTAGTCCCTACTTGCAGATGCACCCAGAAACTGCTGTAGTGGGGGTACCACTGGTGGAACACAGTGGCGTCAGACAGCTGAGCCTCTAGCCCCAGCACCATACCAGCCATTCCTCCAGCTCAGCTCCTGGTGGCCTGGGGAAGACTAGAGTCACACACCAAACTGGACTCACCCTGCAGGGAACTACCGCATATAGTCCTTTGAGCAACACAAAACCAGAGCTGCTGCAGCACCAGGCAGACACTGTCCCACACCCCAATGACAAGCCAGACTGCAGCAGGGAAGAAGCCACAAGAAGGTCATTACAGTTTTTTATTTTATTATAAACTTTTCATTTTTCCCCAAAGACAACAAAAAACTGTGAGGCTACAGGACACCATCAGTGAAGACCATGCAAGACAGACCCAGGCAATGGGCCAGGCCAGAGAGTATCCCCACTCCCACAGGCAGAAGGGGTCCATCCCCAGCAGCCTCCACAACCTTTGCTCATCTCCCTACCACATTACAGCAAGATCAGAGCTGTCAATGGGAGTCAGCTGAGCAGCAGAGATAGGTCTGGTTCAGGCTAGTGATCAGCTGATAGGGCCACACTTTGATTAGGTGATGTAGCTGTTTTCTATACATATATGTGATTTAAACTAAAAAAAACCAAACACACACACAAAACAAAACCAACACCACCACCACAACAAATAAAAACCCCAAAGACATGATTTAATTCAAAGCAAAACAATTAAGTGGTAGCTTTTCCTGCCAGGCCATCTCACTCTAGGAAGACTTCACACATTCCTTCTCCTGCTCAATAGCTGCAAGAAAAGAGAGGTCCATTAGTCCTTAGTGCTTTCTGTGAAAGCACCCACTGGAAGAAGACTGCAGAGCAATCACTCAAGCCCTGTCACACAGTTTTATGGTCTGACAAAACAATTCAAGTCAGAGTGATGATACACCTACAGGTGACAGCAAAGTGGGCACCTGCTTTCAGCTCTCCTTAAGGAAGTGATGCCCAGAGGCAGTATCTCAGAGCAGCCTCTTGCCCGAGAGTGCCACACCCCAACCCCTCAACTCTCAAAGGTTTTCGCTAGGTCAGAGCCTACTTTCCCCGAACTGCCTCTCTACACCGGATGCCTCGGCGGTGAGAAGCACACAAGGCCATCCACTCCACCAGCTGTGGCCAACGCGTGCCTCCCGCACAGCCGAGCACCACGGCCGCACCCTGGCCGCGGCCAGCCCCTCCGCCCCCCGCGCCCGAGGCAGTACTCACTCTCCTTGGAGGGCAGCGTGTTCTTCTCCTCCGTATTGGTTTTCTTCAGCTTCTTCCTGTCAAATTTTTCCACCTCCGAAAGGTCTGGCTTGTCGCACATTTTGCCTGCAAGAACCACCCCATCCCTGAGGTCAGCCGAGGTCCCCAGGGATAGGGATTGGTAGACAAAGGCGTCCTACCCCGGCCCCCGCAGCGGACAAAATTGCAGGGCGGAGAGCGTCACCGACCCAGGCACCATGCCGCTCTCCAGCTCCAGGCAGCCCCGGACCGGCGCCCACTTCCACCGGGGCAGACACCCTCGCCCACAGCGCGTCCCCTCCCGGGCCCCCTAGAGCCCGCAGCCCCCACCCAGAGTCGCCCCAGAGTAGACGCTCCCTGCAGCCCCCTCCCCAGTACAGCTCGCAGCGCCGCGCCGGGCAGCAAAACCGGCACCGTACCCGATATAATTCCGTCCTCTTCCTTCCCGCTCAGCTGCCCTTCTGGGTGAGTAAAACACGCGGCGTGGGACGGCACCTTATATACCCCGGCCGCCGCCCAGCCCGCGCGCCCATTGGCTGCCTGCTGAGCCTGATGGGAAATGTAGTCCGTCCGCAGGCGGAGGGTGCTGGGGCGCAAGGATGGGGGAACGGGGCGCGCTCGGGGACGCGCGTGTGTGAGCGTGAGCGACTATGTTAACCGTTACAAGAAGGGGCGGGAAACGCTCCCGCTGCTCCCCGCGTACACACACGCACCGCAACACCCAGCCCCGCACGCCCGACCTGTGCACGCACAGCCCGCATACCCCCGGCCCTCCAAACGCACAGCCTGCACACACTTGCTGCGCGTACACGAGCTCTGCGTACGCACGGCCCCGCGCAGCTCTGTGCACACCCACAGGCATCCTGTGTACTCACAGGCATCATACCTCGCACACACCCCTGGGCACATGCAGTGCATGTGCTCACACAGGTGTGCAGATTGCAGGAGCACATGTGCACACACACTCAGCCTCACCCCCCTGCTATCACTTCAGCATCACACACAGCTGCCACCCCTGCCCCCCCCCCCCCCCCCCCCCCCCCCCCCCCCCCCCCCCCCCCCCTCTCCGTTTTCCCCCCTGCG
>JANIJG010008916.1:45364-63781 GCA_024611175.1 Megaceryle torquata | reverse complement strand
AGTAAAAAGAGTATATATAGCTATCTTAAGAGTAAATGAACTTAAGAACAGTACTCCATCTAAGGTGGAATTGCAAATACTAACGCCCAGCATACTAAATTTAATGCAAAATGCCAAGTGGTTCAATCATGTTCATATTTACTATTCTGAAGGGAAAAAGCCCCAAACCAAGTGGTGTGGTTATTTACTATGCTGAAAGGATAAACCTTCGATATGATGGTTATAGCAAGGGATGATGAATGCACCAACTACTAGTGTTAGCCATTTCAAAATCACGTGGAGCATAAAATGTGCTCCTTGACTGTTTAAAAGAGCTAAGCAAAATGGTATTCAGGCAGCAAACACTGAGTTGCCATATGTTTTAGAAAACTGGGGAAGTTCCAGGGAGGACATATGCTTTGAGGATTACATTTTTTTAAAAGTAAACAACAGGAGCAGATAGTGGTAGGTTTATCAGCCTGCACTGAGGACAAAGTGGTGGAAATACTGATACAAAATTTTACTAAAGAAAAAAATTAAAGGTATTGTAATTAATCTGAAACTACACCAGACTATATAGACCGAACACTTTAAAAGAGATTAGAATATCATTAACAAAATAATGCCCAAACAGTAGATGTCTGTACAACATCTGAGTTGATTCTGCAAAATATTTCCACTAATCAGTTGGAATGATTCATAATGTTTGCAGCAAACATGCTCTAAATGAACAATGGTCTTCACTGGTCTTAAAAAATAGTGTTAAAGGAGGAATCATCGACATTTGGGAATATTTTAAGACTTCAGACATTTCTATTTTTGATAACATGTGAAAAAACACATTAAAATCACTGAACTTGCACATGAAGTCAGTTCAGGTAAGGCTAAACAAAGCTGCATAATCTGATAAACTATGTATAAATATCTGATTTTCAAAATGTATAATTCTACCAAGAAAAAAATATGCTTTTTAATTATGTGATGTAGAAAAGAAGGGTGAAAAACACAACCCAGGAAAACTTTCTGGAAAAGATCAATGTATTACTAGATAAAAAGCTCAGTAACATCAAAAGAACCAATGGAGTCTTTGGAAAGAGAAACTGAGACATACTCCTAAGACTTAAAGAACTTACGGGACATTTTTATTTGACTTTGATGTGACTGTGCATGAACTACAGAGACTGTGTCATTCATCAATCAAAAGAGTGTTGGTTAGTAAGTGGAGGACAGTCAAAGGACTAGAGAATGTGCCTAAAAGAACCGAGCTGCTCCAATTACCTGGATTATGAGAAAGAAGTTTGAAAAATGCATTTTTCACAGCTGATGAGTAGGAAAAGCCTTAAGAAAAGGCCAAAATAGGTGAGTTCTACTTAGCAAGCAGATTACAGCATTCAGCTGCTGGAAACGGAAGCTGGAGATGGCTGGATACTGAAATACCAGTTTTCATCAGTAAGCATATATCCCTGGAAAAACCTACTAAGACTGGTGATGGATACTCTGCCAATATAACTCTTCCTCTCCATACTTGCACTTCTACTCTGCTTAACACAAGAATGAATACACCAGAAAAGGCCATGCCAGCCTTATGCTGTCAGAGGCTGGGAGCCTTTCCTTACCTGAAAGCTGACACTGCCCACTGGGAGATAGTTTCGATCTTCAAGCATGCTCAGGTACTCTGCCACCAGTGCTGCAGCATGGACCAGACACATGGCTGCTTCTGTGTAGCACTTCCTCTTGGTGTGCTTCTCTGCCATGTTCTGCAGCCAAGTCAGCCTCAAGTCAGGCGATGTCTGGTATCCTTTGGCAATTCTAACAACACAGGGCAGAAAGGAGGCATGAAAAATCACTTCTTCTCAAGTAACAGAAAGAATCTTTATAATTCTCCACCTGGGTTGAATGGTAGGAGACAGAGGTGTCTGTATTCTATATGATTCAATAAGGACAAGTCAGAAGAAATAGTTAGGCAGGTGTAGGTAGGACACACAGGGGCTACAAGGAGAGTGAAACTGAAGAACCCGAGACTCTTCAGTGTTCATCAGTGCCTGACTCCCATCCTGGCCCAAGTCTATGCCCACCTCCCAGAGGCTCCACTGCAACATATTCACTCCTACAGACTGGGCCCCTGGTGACAGATTAGCTATGCTAAAGTGGGAATGAACACAAACAGAGCAGCTGGAGGGTTTCTCTGCAGCTTCACCCTGAAATGCACAGTTCTCATGCTCACCTCACTGCAGAATTTCTTCAGTAGGAATTCTAAATAGCCTCACCTGTACATGAGATCCATGAGCATCTCTGGATCTTCCTGAAATTCCCTCATTTTCACAGTATCTGACAGGATGCTGTTCAGATTACACAGCAGCTCTTCTACCTGCAGTAATACAAAGACCAATATGCATTTCTCAGGTGCTTATTTCTTCCCTTCTAGAAAAATAACAGTGTGTGCACCAGATGATGGTAATGTCTTTCAGTCCCTCTTACCCAAGAATATTGTTAGGATGCTGAATTGCTACAAGGTATGTTTTTCCAACTCTATTAAATGCAGCAAAGACTGATGACATAGCAAATTTATACACACATTTTAATTAATCAAAATGACCTGTAATCCTTTGATCTGTATATTTCTGAATGAAAAGTAAAACCTGTTAATAGAGTTCAGCTTTAGTTGAGCTGTGATCTGATAACAAAGCATGTGTTTTTCTAAGTCTTGAGTCCAAGCTCAGTTATTGTAAGAATTTTAGCAAAGCCTCTGACAGTTGTCTGAAATGTTTTTCATTATTGCTGCTGCCACCTTATGAAATGACAAAGGGAGAGAAGTTTCCATGCAGCTACTTGTCTGAAAACTTGATGAATCAAATTCCATTTTGGGAAACTCTTACAGGGTTCACTTCCTGCTGGGGTCTAGAAGTTGTACACAAAGGTAAGAGATGATTGTCCTGTAATGTGATTTCAGTGGAGCTTCTACAGGGTTTATTCTACAGAATTATGTCCTTCGCTTCTTCCCCACTTATTGCTCTGTTAGAAATAAACTCATGCAATAACCCCTTCATCCTTATTTTTATTGCTTTGGAAGACCAAGATCTAAGACTTGATCCAAGCATATTCCTATGTGAAAGATGGTGATAAAAGCCACAGATGTCATAAAAGAGTTGACCTGCACAGGAAACGGAGTTGCCTGCATATCTGCATCTTCCTCTGCATAAGCTAGGATGGTTCGTAAGGACCGACGAAGGAATTCCTCATTAAACTCAGGTGATTTTCCAACCAGAGAGGCTAGTGACATGGTCACCTGCATCTTCACTCTTGCAAAATTCTTTCAGAAAAAAAAAACAACACAAAAACATGAAAGAATAATGGCTGCAGTACATCATGCATATTAATTTACTTATCTTTCTCTACCATATAAACCAAACACACTTCCTCCTGCCTACATTGACTGCATTAAACTTACTGCTCACATAAGTGGCTTCTGATGCATCAAAGGCAGTCCTGATTTACCTGATTAAGCCAAAGTTGCCTAATTCTGACATATCTGTACTTTGGGGCAAGAATGTTCCTTGGACTACATATGCTTGCTTGAGACAAAGGGAAGTCAGAAGCACCTCTTTCCCTCTCTATGGTTGTATAGATCAGGCCACACACAGAGGATAAGAGGAAGTAGGTCTGGAAAAACATCCTGGAAACAAGTCTGGGAAGCAAAAAGGTCTCTGAGGGGTTCACCTGGTGATGATTAAGCCTGGCTGATCATGATGTCTCAGAGGCACATTTTCCTCTTGCAAAGCCAACACTTTTTACATATTCAAAGCTTTTAATATAACAGCTAGTGAATAAAATGCTGTGCAAGATCAGAACGCTAATGCATGTCCTTCCGTTCTAGGACACAGTGAACCTACATGCATAACACATATACTTTGCTCCCTATGTGTTGTAAGAATCAGAACCTTGTCCTGAGACCAAGGGGCCAGTGAAGAATTCCCACTAATACAAGCATACAGTAGTTCTACCAAGATTGTAATTGCATTAGAATAGAAATAGTCTAAGTTACAGTAGTTCTGACAAAGGAGTGAAAAAAAACCCAAACATGACAAAATGAAGAGTATTGCTTATGCATTGTATAGACCTTGCTGTTCCGTGTGAAGATTCATTTACAGATGTTGCAGAAAATGTCACATTTTCCTGAAGAAAATAATGAACAATAATTAAGACTACTTTCCCCCTATACTTCCAGTGCCTTTTCTGTCTCAAACGTGTGAAATGGCATAACATATCACTATTTGAAGATGCATCACATTTGCTATCACAATTTCAGTTTCAACTGATTACAAAAAAAGGTGCTCTAAACATGCTGCTGTTCTCAAAATCTTACACTGGTGGAGCTGAAGCTGTATCTCATAAGGAGATAAAGAGTGGCACAGGCTTGAGTCCGTGTAGTATCTATGCTGCTGCTGCAGTGATGGAGAACTCTCTGACACAGGTCAGCACACTGTTCAACCTCCTCTTCAAACAGGAAATCTCCAAACTAAGGGAGACAGAGAAGAAAACATTAATTACTCTTGGTTTTGACCATTAAAATGTCATTAACTTAGTCCACAAACCCCACAGGGTTCAGACAAAGACTAGTGTTTACAAAAACCACATTTTATACTTTTTTAATTTGGACTTCTGATTCCTATGATGCTATTGGTTCCATTTTCAAGCTTTTCTGTAGAGAGTAAGGGTTTGAAAATAGTCTTTGTGTTTTGAAAAAGAGCGTCAGAAAGAGAAAACCAAATAAATTATCAGTATCTCATGGCTCCAGGTGCTTTTGGAAACATAAAATACTGCAAATTTCTTAGAAGAGTGAAGAATTTCTATTTTCAGAATATATAATGGTTGATGGAACATGCAAGTACTTCCTTAAGCATAAGGAACAATTACTAGCTTTTTGCATGAACACCCTACCCTTCCCCACCCCTCTAGTGTGTTCTTCCTTCTATGATTTGCCACAAGACTTCCACTGCACAGCTTTCATTCCAGACCCTCCTTTACAGTGTCTCCACAAAGCAACTAGCAGACAATAAACCTAGGGGGCAGGATGTCTGCCCTAAGAAACTCTCACTGTGGACAGCAGATGCACCAGTACCATATGTACATATATAGGACTGACAGAGATGTGTAAGCAGAATGCAGGGTATTATTTCTTATTGTCAGGCCCAGTCCCCAGTTCTCAACCTTTCTTTACTCCATTGTCTCTATGTTTTATGGCTATTTATATTCCAAGCCAGCTGTCACTGGGCTCTAGCATTTTTATTTGTAAAATAAGAACTATATTCCTACAGTATATACTTACCTAAGAGAAGTAAGTGGAATGATTGCTTCATAAAATACAGAACTGAGTCAGCTTAACTAGAAGTTCTATTTCAATGAGAATAACGATTGCTTCACAAAATTCCTTACTGAAATTGGAAGTTAGCTTTCAAAGATAAAGTACAATGAAAACATAATTAAGAGTTTCATAACTACTCAGAAATCTACTTTGTAATTGGGCTTTGTCAGCCAATCTGCATTTAACAGCAGACCGGCATTAATTGAACAGGACCATCCTGTTTGTTATTTGCATTTTAGAATAGTTCAGGGGAAAAGCACATTTCACAAATTTTTTGGTTTGTGGAACTGTTTTTCTTTGCAGGACAATAAATCTTAAACAGATTTTACAGAGTTCTCATGAAGCGCCTAACCCATTTATGGCCCATGTTATAAAAAAGTTGGGTAAAACTATCCTCATATACATTTTGAAGTGTGGGTTTTTTTTCTGTGTTTGTTTGTTTGTTTGTTTTTACTGGTGATATAGAAAGGAAAGAAAGATTAAGATTTGGCTTATTTTTCAGGCAGAATGAAGATCAAATTTGTCAACATCTTAGAATATACTTAGAATTTTGGAACCTATCTCTAAGTAGAAACCTAGACTGATCCCCCTGATCTCTGATGAGTTAGCTTTGATTTCTCTGCTGCTTAACTGGTTGGAAACTAGTCCTGATGACATAATAATTAAAATTTGACTTTATGGAATCTGTACAATAGCTGTCACTAAGAAGCCTAATTAAAATTAGAATGTATTTGAAACATAAATGGGTGAATTTTTTTACCTTTTTATTAGTAAATCTTCTGTATTTAAGGGTAGACTGCTAAACCCACAAAATTATTCAGATTTAGTTAGTCTATCTTGTGTGGTCAAGAAAATGATGTTACAACAGCTGTAGAAGTCCCTTAACATCCCTACAGATAAGCATTTGTATTGACACATGCAAAATGTATTTAAGAAATGCTAAAGAAAAAGTGGTAAGTGAACGCACAGAGATGTGCTCTAGAAATGCTGCGCTAATAACTTGATCTGAAGCATGAAAACAGAAGTATGTCAAAAGCATACCTTAGCAATGAGTGCTCTGAGTGTAGCAAAACAATGAGTAAGGTAAGTGGTACTCTGATCACAGCCAAGAGAATTCACCAGGACCTTCAAAACTCCTCCCAAAAGATTGTCTCTGCACTCTGCTGCAAAGCTTGCCTACACATAGAGAAGAAAACCAACAATAACTGAATGAGGTAATTCAGCAATGAACTGGCATGTAAGAACTGAAGTTCTGCTCTCCTGTCCTTGAGACACATCCAGGAGTTAAGAGATTGCAGTTTTTTCATTTGTTAATATCTGCCTCAGAGGAATTTTGAACCTTTTTAGTGATCAGGAAGACTGAGGGAAAAATGTCCCAAACGTTTTTCAGTATTCATAGGCCCTCCAGTGCATTTTTAAGCTCAGACAGCTTCTGCAGTGACTCTCAAGGCTCTGTCTACCATCTGTCCAACCTTTCAGGTACCTTGGATCAGGAAGTGATTCTGTGGTGTGCAGGCACTATCCTCCCCATACTCTGTTTCCCTGGGACGCAGGGAGGCATACTGGTGTGCTCTGATCAAACCTGCAACCCAAATAGTGGGGAGGCTAGGTGCTTTGAGGGCTGTCACGTAAAAATCATGCCCAATACTAAACAGTCCAGTAGCAAAATGCTTTTCTACTAACAGGTTTTATAGAACAAAGTTTTCTCCTTGCTATCTGTGAATATGCATGTTGCTCCAGTAGTAGTATTCCCATACTTGTGAATTTGGAGTGTCTCTCCTGAACAAGAAGAACACATCTAGCAGAGCCAAGTATCATGGTTCCACTGCTGTCAAAGGACCTGTGAAATTTTACTGAGTCTGACTCCTAGAAGTTAATTTATTTCTGTATGTTACATTGCTCTAGGAGAGGCATATCTCTTTTCAGAAGGACTCCATGCAGGTGGAAGTCTCCTGCACTCCCTTGACTCTGTGGGAGTCAAGATTAAATCCATTTGTCTCACATGATCATGTAAGCAAGTATGACCAAAGATGTCTCAGAAGTCTAGTTCCAAATTGCAAATATCTTCAGTTACATTCCTAGCATAAATGAAAGTTTTTCTTCCCTCATCGTCTCCAATCTCCAGGATCATAGTAAGACAGTGCAAATGGATTTCAACAACATGTACTGAAGACAAGGTGGCAGATTTCCCTTTCATCCACAGTAGTGCAGTGCTCTACAGTAGAAGGGGCTTGGAGCAACAGTGTAAGGCAGGCAGAAATTTAATCTTTAGATTAATTTTTCATCTTTTTTTTTTTTTTTTCCTTCAAGATTGTACAAGTTTACAGAAAGTCCTTAATTAAAACATTTTGCACTGCCTAAGAAATAAAAGGAGATATGAGTCTTGCTCCCACAGCCTTCTGAAGGTGCAGGTATTGGAACTAAGCCAGCTTTGCTGTTTCCCACCTGGATGATGTTCTCTTGCATATCAAGAATGATCAGGTTAGCTTCAGTTGCCAGGTTTCCACTGATCAGAGCTTCCTGATCTAGCTCAGCTTTTGTCCTGCAAAAAGGAGTTCTAATTAAAATGTGCAGAGAGTATCACAAGAGTTAGATGGCCTGATGTTTAAATTAAACTGAAATACAAACAATACCATTCTGAACAACCCTTAAGAGCAAACAATGAAAACAGTCTTCAGAGGAATGGAACTATGGAATCAGATGAGGAGAGCTGATACAGTATAACAGAAGTCCCAAAGGTGATACCTGGAAATTGGGCCTTGGGATGGTTCAGATACTTGTTTCTACTTCCTTAATAGCAATCTGTGTAATGGCTACTCTGCCCTCAGTATCATATTCAATTGTTCAATAAGCTATGTAGTAATTTCTGAATGTACTGCCTGTAGCAGAATGTCAAAAAAAAAGAAGAAAAAAGATCTATCACTTCCAGAAAAAAAAAAGAAAAGAAAAGAAAACCAAACACACAAAAATCTATCAGTCTTGTGCAAAGGACAAAAAATGACTTTTGAGGCTGTTGACAATATAAGATGGCAGGTCCAACAGCTGCAGACTCAAGACAGCATTGCCCCAGGCCATTTAAGAGAGAGAGGACAGAAGTATTTATAAAAGACGGAAGAGGTGGTAAGGCAATGCATGATACCCTCCTAGCTGAGACTTAAGGATGAACTCTGGAACACAACTCCTTTGCAGCTGAATATTCTAAACATCAGTGCAGCTCCCAGTGAAGTGCATTTTCAGAAATCCCTTCTCTGCCAGAAACACAAAGGGAGGCTTGGTTCTTTCTCTGAACTGTTTAGAAAAGGGCTGTTGCGTGGTCAAAAGCTGCACTGTAGAGCTTGAGATTAGAGATGCTCTGATTTGGGCCAAAGTTCCTAACATGCATTTCTGTGGCTGGAGCAATACCCTTACAATCACACTTCTGAGGGACTTCAAACTCCATGGCTTTTCTACTACATTCACTTATCTTTTCTGCCCAGTGGAGTCTTACTCAAAATGAAAACCAGAAAAGAGACATCCTTTTGGACACAAACAGAATTCTGGGGAGGGCTGGGAAAGGAAGCCAGAGCAGTCATATGGTTATTAATTACAATGACTCAGATCAACAAAGAATAAAAGGCCTGTCAAAAGGCTGGTGTTATAATCAAGCCAGGAAGCACTAAGTATGAGTAAGAACTGAACAAATTAAGCAAACAGCATAGCTGTTTGCACCATTTTCAGCAACCACTCAGCCCTGCACATTAACTATGCTGCCTGGATCCTCTCTGACACCACATGTAGCTTATGACTGCAACTACAATCCCAAAGCATGCTGGGCTCAAGGAGAAACAGGCTGATTGAGGCTGAATGGCAATCTGTGTAAACCTGCTGTGCCACAAACAAAGGTACCATTACCTTACTTATGGGACATATACACTAAAGGGATCAAAAAAGGATAAGGGCAAAGATCTCATATACCACAGTGATGAATGGTGTGTAAAACAGAAAGGTCTGGACAGCATGCAGAATTTTACTTACGTATTCAGAAGTTTTATATTGTTCCTTAACTGAACTACTGTAAAGAGATAGTATAGAGCTGCTGCTTGAGGACTGTTTTATTCTGTTTTCAGTGAAACTGTGTGGGACAGAGCAAGCTGCTTTCATGTCAAAACAAGAACATCCACAAAGGATCTACACTTCTTCCAGTCCAGCACAGAAGGTAGATGGATTCTCTTTTGTTGTTTTTGCTATTCTTAAAATTTGGATAAATTCCAAATTAACAATCTTGTGTTTAAAAATGTATGTGATGATCATAGATGAGTGCGAGGCTACAAACATGTAGCTGCCACACAGCACAAGCCAATGTTCTCAGTTCAAATTCACACATGTTGAAGGATATCTCAGGAGCTCACAACAGCTGGACTGGTGAGAGGCCACGGGGTCTACCTGACATACAGTGGCCCATTTAGGTAGTCAAAACTCAAGCAATTATCAGTGGACAAACGGCCCATCTCCTTTACGGAAAAGCAACAAGTTCCTTGCTTACAGAAACTTAGCACATACTGTATGAAAATGTTGTCAGTAACACAAATCATTCCTGAAATTGCAGTTTTCCATAAACTTAGGCAATGACTTATTTACTACCAGATAGCACTTATAAGTTGAAATGTACTGAGACATCATAACTTAAAACCTTCAGTAAGAAAAATATTCACTACATAGTCATCTTCCTCTACTCCTGCTAATAATCCTTCTCAATTTTAACATAGCATGTCAAAAACAGATCAGCTGATTTAATGTGGCAAAACTTACACCACAGTACTGTTAAGCAATACCAAAATAAATGTCCTAACAGGCCTCTGTGGAGTATTTGATACAACCTGCATCAATAGTTAGTGTTTACCACACTTCTAATAATAAGAAAAAAATGTGCAGAGAACCATTTAAACTTCTCCTTCAAGTATTTGTGATCTCTTTCTTGTGTCATAGCAACAGTTGGACTTTTTTGCTACATAAACATTTTCTATTTCCTTCTCTTTGACAGGTGAAAGTCAAAGGAGAGGGAAAGTATTGAAACTGTTAATTCTGTAATATAACATCTTGGGAGAAAGAACAAGACACGAAAATCCCCATATAGCTTGGTTCTAATAAAAACAATATATGTTTATTAAATGACTTACTTATCTTGTCTCTCATTTGCCTGCCGCCAGTGAGTCTGCTCCTTTCTCCAGCGCAGGTTTTCATTTAGCCCCACTGCTCTCTCATTCCCTAAAAGCACAACATACATCAGTGAGATTAAAGGAAAGGGGACACCTTAAGTCTGATAATTACTGAAAGAAGCAGATACATGTTTGTAGCAGTCTGTCAGAACAAAAACCACTTAAGTTTACAGCCTCGGGGCTCTAGTAAAAGGACAAGACCCAATTATTTTTTTTAATCTAGGACTTTCAGAATATTAGGTTGCTTAATGTCTTCAAAGACCAAAACACATTTTTTTCCATTTATTAAATGGAACAACCTTTTTTTTGCTATAACAATTTGTTCTTACTGATAGTTTTGACACCATTTCTTCCATCTTGAATAGACACTAATGCAAGTTCTCAGAATGTCTTAAAACTTAGTTGGTCTCCTTCACCTGAAAAGATCTCAGTCCTAGCTACACCTTGGATAGTTGAAAGCTACTGATATTTCTATCCACAGCAAAACCAAGAAAGTTCTGCAAGGGAAAGGGCTGGAGGTGAAAAATAGAAGGATGAAAATGGGGAGTGTGCGTAAAACTCATCAAATTAATTTATGCCTACAACCTCTTGAAAGGACATGCGGGGAAAGGGATATGAAGTACCAGCTGGTATTCTGCAGCGCTTCATCATTTCTCCTCTGGCTCCTTCACCTCTCAGTAAAGCCTCTTCTAATCGGGCCTTAACGTCTCGTGACTTCTGGAGTGCTTGAGTGCTAACTTTATCTGAGCTTTGTTTGCCCTGGAAGTAAAGTCAAAGCAATCAATGCCAATGCCTCCATCTTTGGACATGAGTCCCAAGTCCAAGAACCAGACACAACAGGAGAGAATTTAGAGGGGGCAGAAAGCAGTGAATATGATTGAGTAATATATAAAAGCTAATTAAATGTTTCAGATGGGGAAGAGGGTAGTATAGTTACTGCTAATAAACATAAATATGTACCTCAGTGCTACAGAGAGAGAAATTAAAGTTCAGAGGGAAGGTTATCTGATGCATTTCAGACAGACTCTATCAGAGAGGGTGAGTCCTGGTGTCCAATCCCAGCTCTAAAGTAAATGGTCATCTTTAGTGTCCTGTCCTGTACTTACAGGAGCTGACAACATACTACCCACTAAAAACATAGCCCTCAAATTCACAGGAAAAGAAAAAAAAAAGCAAAAAAAAAAAGCCAACTTCATAGGTTTTCCTCAAAGGTTTTGTCTGCACTTTGCTTGAAGGCTAGTGTCAGTTATTTTATCTGAAATAATTTGTTCATTTTTAGCATAGATTAGACAAGAGGTAATTTAAAAATTATCAGTAACAATTCCCCCTGGACAGTTGGGAGGTATGGAAAAAAAAAGTAAACAAAAACAGGACAACAAAATCAGGCCATGTTTCGCTTACCTTGTACTCAAAGCATGAGACACAAATGAAAAGGAGATCTAAAATCCTGTTCAACTGCATGGATGGAAGGTCTGCAATCCATTTCTGTATTAGATTTTGATCAGCATTTTTCATGATCCAGAGGAAACAGATCAAAAGATTGCGAGTAGTATCAGGGCCTAATGTGGCACTCTGTCTGTAGGACTAGGAGCAGACAAAGTAAGTGTCAGTTGAAAGGTGAAGTAATGTTATTTAAATTTCAGTGAAATCAAATGAAATCTCAGGACTGGATGTCAGGAGGTTTAACTTCTTCCAGGTTATACTGATTGTATTTTTTGAATGTATGTTTGTGTACTTAGTTACAGGACCAGTTGTATGCATGTGAAGAGAAGAAGCACAAGAACAATGTCTCAAGAAAGCAGACTGGCAGAACACTGGACATACCAGGGACACCAGAGATATTCCAGAGCTCCTGAGGTTGAACTGATTCCCAGCAATGGCAAGGGCCACGTTTTGATTGACTGCACCTGCAGACTCTTGTTCTTCTTCTGTGTTTCCTGTGCGTCCCTTTCCGCTGCGGACATCTGAAACTAGATTTGAAATATCCCACTGGAACTTCATGAGCAATCCGGTTGCTGCTGCTCAAATGTCACAGTCTTCCATCAGGCTGTAACCTAACAAAATAATTGGCACCTCCATCCCTGAGAGTGTAGGTCTGGCTGATGTACCAAGGTGTGAAAGATGCACAGCTTTAGCAAGACAGATTGCAGCCATCTTCAATGGCTACCAAATTGTTCACAGGGAAAGGAGATGCATCAAATAAGCTTCAGATGCTCAGAGAATCTAAATTAAAAGCAAAGGCAATAGCAAACATAAGGTTGTCTCTGCAGTTCAGTGGTAAGCCAGCACCTTGTAAGACTTTGAACCATCCAGTTCCAGTCCATTTCAGGCAAGAGGATCGATGCAAAGGCCATATATGGGTTTGGTGATACTCAATAAAGTATGTAAGTCTGCTAATGACTGACAGAGACATAGTGCCTTCTGGTGAAAGAACAAGTTTAACTTCAGGTTTCTGAAATATTTCACCATTCTAGACTGTGGGGAATTTCTGCAATTAGCATGATCTCTTTTATGTTTGATTGTTCAGTCAAGTCACTCTAAGGAGCTGAAAAATACAATGAGAAAAAGGTCTTACTTGTAAAATCATGGAGCTGTGGCAGAGAATCCAAAATTATACCAACCAAAGGAAGGTAGAGAGCTGCAATTTTAATCTTCACCTCTTTTTTGGAGCAACGTGGGTCTAGGTCATGGGAACTTAGCAGGCTAAGGATAGCACTGACAGCTTTTCTTTGCACCTTGCTAATCCTGTTAACATAAAACCCATCCCATAAGCTCCATTAATGCACAAATTAGTTATAAATAAAAGATTGAAGAAACAGAGTGGAGGTGAAAGTAACAAATTAATACACCATTATTCATTACATAACTTTTCCCATTCTGAGCAGAGACACATGTTCCCTGCAAAAGACAGCTATCTTACATCTCCAAGCCACTTTATCACAGTCAAAGAGCATTCAAGTCTTTTACACTTCCCATAAAAATTCAATATGGTGAAGAGAGGTGCTTAAAGAAAATCATCAGACTGCCCAAAGTTGAGATAAACTATTAAGCTCAGGCAAAGGCACAGGTATTTTAGAGACAAGACCAACTGAAATGTTAAGTTGTACTCTCAATTTGTGCATTTAGCCAACACTACTGCAAGAAACAGTATACTTTTATTCACTGGGACTGACGTACTGCAGATAAAGCAATGACTGGGTTATCACTATGTTACAGAGCAACTCACTAAAAAGAGTGGGGGAAAAAAGGACTGCCCCGGAATCAAACTATGACCTTGCCAAAAATAATAATGTGACATGATTCCATTGTAAAATCTGCAAATTGGGATACTCACCCCTCACTGTCTGCGTCCAGTGCTGCTGCCAATTCAGTGAAAAGTAATCCGGTCAGAAAGTGCTGCTGACGGTATTCAGCTGAGAGGTCAAACATACCAGCGATCTTCTGGTCCTGGAAACTAGAGCAGGAGCTAGAGTTCTGCAGAATTATATCAGAAGTGTTCAAGAATGATCACTGAAATACAGCTTCTTAAAAAGGTTGTAGTAACAGTCCATGTATCTAATGGAAAAATCTCTACCAGAGGAAAAGCACAGACTTCGAAAGAAGATTGGATGTTTTGGAGGAAAACACCTGAGTGTGAAATAAAAAGCATCTAGTTTCAAATTAGTTGCTTGCTAGTATGAAATCTCATCCTTCCCATTCTGTGCGAGCAATTCATTTGATGTTTTTTGACATGTAGAATTCCTACCCTGTATTCCTTAGTTTGAACAGGACACAAAGTCAGAATTTTCTCCATGTGTACAACTTTTAACATTGCTCTTACTGTTGCAAAGCAGCCATTGTACATCAAACACCAAGATATCGCCCCTACATTGAGAGGGCCCTTTGCACTGTGCCTTCTTCAGCATCCATGGAAGTAAGGTCAGGAAAGATGTGCAAACAGTGTTTCCTTTCACCCTGGAAATCCTTGGCTGAGTTTGCTGGCAGCTGTCATAAGTTACAGAAGCCTTCAAACTGTTATAACTTATGACTATGACTATGACATACAGTCAGCCCAGGAATGGAAAGTTGCTGCTATATATGTGTTGTGAACTTCTTAGCTTCTCCAACCATAGGTTTGTGCCACAGGTCACCTGGAATGTTTTTGTCTCCCAATCAGGCAAGCATAAATTTTAGACTCTACTCCACTGTGCAGCTACTGGGGTTTATTTTGCTTTTAATTTATATTCTTCAATATAGTCTCCCAATATTTCTGTCAGTCATGTGGGAATAGTCCCAGAAAACAAACACAGGAACTAGCAGTAGACCACACTAAGCCATCTGTCTTCCAGCATATTGGGTCAAATGAAACTCATGTCTCTGAGCAGATTCATATTTTGGATCCATGTACTTAAGCCTATTCCCATTTTAACCTCCGGCAGATAGGCAATGGCTGTACCATGTTTGTGTGGAACACCATTAAAAGTGTAGAGCACCTAGCTGAGTGAATTTGGCTTCTCTCCAAGAATCACAAAAGATTTATTCCTTAAAATAAATTTCTTCATAAGGCCACATTTCTTACTGAAAATCTAACTCTAGCTGGGCAGCACTGCTGCAGACAGGTGAAAAGTACAGCAATGGTGGTCAGCTTAATGTGTTAAATCATCCAAGGGCCAAAAAAGCCCTAGTGATTTGCACAGGTTGCATTTCATAGGTTACTCCTAAAGGAGAAAAAGAGTTGATGTTGCTTGAAGGAAAGAATGATTAAACCTGTGTCTGCCCAGCTCTGACTTACTAGAACTAGTTGCAAGAGCTATGCTGACTTTCTTTCTTTGTTTGTTTTCCCCAATAAGCAGAAACATCCTATTTCTAGTTCTTTGACATTCAGGACTATCACTCAGCAAAACTATTCAGTTCCATTCCCCTGCATTCAAGGGCTGTAGCAATTACGGCACATTGCACTGAAAGATTTCATCCTAGTCCTGACCTCTGCAAGACCACTGAGTAAGTAAAGTGGAAAAAAGGATGGTTAGCACACTTTGTTGGCCCCATGATAAAAGCAAGATACCATCTAAGAAGAATTCAGAGAAGAAGAGAACAAAACTGGCAAAATAGTGTGTGACATGCCAAGCAACAACTTCTTTTTGAATGTGTTTGTAAACTCCACAAGGATGAAGGATAGGAGGTTCTGACATTCAGGAAGCCTAGGATATTGCAAATTGCAGAGTTTTAGTTGCTAACTTACATACTGGTAGCATCTACATCCTCTTGAAGAACAAAAAGTTCAGTTAGAAGGCCAATGTGCAGAAATTTTTATGTGCACTGCTGTATGCTGTAAGTCTTCAAAACAGACACTGAAATACGTATTTGTGGTGTGTATGGTATGGATGGGATATAGGTGCACCTGTAAATCAGCCTTCAGAGCCATGTTTCTTTTAGACCTTGTAGGTCTACCTTTAACAGATATTTTCTCTTTGAATGTTTCTAGAGGGTCATGTATCTGTGTCATGTGAAGTTTTAACTTGAATAGCTGCAGTTTTGCAGTCATACTCCCTTAGGCTTTACCTTCTGCCCCTTTTCTTTCAGAAGAGAAGCTGTTGTCCCTGATCCAAGTGGCTAATTCTAAGTATCTGAATACAGAGTAACGTAAGGCTTTCTCTACATATGTGCTTCATGTGACATTCATGTAATATCTAATGGATGCCTACCTGGGAGGATAAGGAAGGGGAGGGTGACGCTGGAGCTGATGTGGAGGTCATGAAGAAGAGGTTCAGATTGAGGTACTGATCATGGCTGCAAAGAATTCTTAGGAACTCCAGTCTCATGGAAATGAGAGTGGAAAGTGAATTCAGCTTGTTCGAGAGCTAGAAAAGCAAACAAAAAAACAGTGTCATGTGATGGGTGTGCACTGTTTAAGTTTCCATGTAGGGAAATATCTGTCTTCCTGAAACAGAAATGGACAAATAGCCCAACATGCATTAAAATGCTCACTAGCTCCCTCTACCTAAATAGTTTTCATCCATTAGATGCTCTTTGGCAGTAGTGATGTCTCTCTCCTCTCTCCCTGGTTGACTTACCCACTTCCCATGAGGCAATTGATAATTTTTTTCTTCCTCCCCAAAGAAAAACATACAATATTTTTTCCCTATTGCAAACCACAAAGATTAAAACCAAACAAAACTCTGATAAGTCTGTGTCAAACTCATAAAAAGTCCTACTAGGCAACACAAAAGCATCAGCAGTCTTGTCATTTCCCTTTATATCAACAATGGCATCAGTGGAGTATTGAACATACTACAGGAAACCAGGGTGGTAGCCACCTTGTGTTCTACATATCATCAACTGATAGAAGGCCTTCCTTTGGCAGATAAGCTACATCAGGCGTATCAGATGAAAAAACAGAAGGAAAACTTTTGCCTTCAAATACAACAAATAATTTCATAACAATATCCTGCATCACAGTTTATTTTTAATTTCCAGAGGCTTGTAAAGAAAGAGGACAGAGATGGATCATTTTGACTGAATTCCTCAAATCTAAATGATGTCCTCACAGCATTGGAAGAGTCAGAGAAGAAGAGCTGCTCTATATGGTCTGCAAATTCTGCTGCTACGGGCTGTAAAGAGGTAAGGGAAGAAAAGTGGCTCCATGGATGCTCTGCAGCAGTGCAAGGCATGACATTTTTAAAACAGTCTTAACCTCCACTCAATTTTTTTCTGCGGATCACAAATCAAAAGAGGTTTAAAGTCTCTGCATATGCAATAGGAAATGGGAAATCTACCTGAGCCTTTAACACAACTCAAAAGATCTTGATTGATAAATTAATCAGAACAGAACAGAACACCTGACTGGCCACAAGCCAAATGCAATCCCAATCATGCATGGTGCCTACCTGATTACAGTAATGTTTGATGAGATTAAACACAAATCCTCGGTCCATTAAAGAAAGAAGATCAAACAAGAAAAACGCCAGGCTAATATTAATTTTTTCTGCTTGTTCACTTTCCTTAAAAAAAAAAAAAAAACAAGAGATAAAATAAATTTTTTTGTCTTTTTCTCTTTCTTTAAAAAAAAAAAAAAAAAAAAAAAAAAAAAAAAAAGTAAAAAATTGTAGTTATGATGTATAAAACTTATATAAAGGTGGAAGATTTTTAGAATCATTAAAATATAGTGTAGGGGACAGCTCCCAGAAACATCTCATGGAACACTGGACAAGATTGTTTCAGTTCTCCCATTTACATGATCTTGTTAAAATTATACAGAATCACACTTGTAAATTATTTCAACTGTTGTAGCTTTCATAGAGGAATATCACAGGATGATTCAACAAGTTTATCTATGCAAACCTTTGGGCTGACAACAATGAAATGGAATTTGAGACCTGTTCTGAATTCCCTATGGGCTGCAATCCTGTATATGTCTTCTTTTTAATTTAACAATTAACATTAGAGAATGACACTTAAAACGTGAAATATTGTCTTAAAATATTAATAAAAGTCTGAACTGGCTATGCAGATGGAATGCCAAGTATTTTGTTTAGAATTTTTAAGTGTAAAGCTGGTAGTAAAAAATATTGGTAAGATAGATCTGTGGGTTTTACCATCCAGCAGCTCTTACCTGCTTAGAATTGTCCTGATTACCAGACATACACAGCCCCCAAGTAAAAATCACGAAGTACTTCAGGTGCTCTCTAAAATAAGGCTACAGTTACTTCAAACATACCAATTTAAATCATAAAATCTCAGTAGCATATGTAGCATTCCAAGAGGAATCTGTGGAGGTGCCTGAGGGATCTGCAGACATATGATGCTCAGAACCCTCAGGTGGGTTCACTCAAGACTGACAGAGAAGATGACTGCGAAAAATGTTGCCCATACTTGTGTCTCTGACTAGTGATAACAGGTGTG
>JANIJG010008916.1:8172-21808 GCA_024611175.1 Megaceryle torquata | reverse complement strand
AGAAAGTTACATATATGTAAAGTCAGTGAGAGCTTCTACGGTGTTTTCTGGACATTTTAGAAAAATTTTCCAAGGACCACATAATTAGACCAGTTAAATACACCGTAGAACATCCTGTAGACATTTAATGGCTAGTAAAATTAACTCATCAGCCTCATGGATAGTCTTTAACATTTTGAAAAAAAAAATTAGTTTTTATTTTTGAAAAAAGAAATATCATCTAAATCACAATTATTTTTAAAAATTTATCTTAAGAAATTAAAATATATAAGTTTTTTCTTACCTATAAATGGTGTGGGGAACATACACTTCTCTAATTGGGAATTCCAAAATCTCTTTGTGAGGACGATTACGGTTTTCTGGAAATGGCTTCACTGGTAGTAATTCTGGTGTCAGACAATAACCAAGGTTTTCTGGAGCTGGGGAAATCTCCAGTTTAAGCATTCCTTAAAAAAAAACACCACAAAAATCTCATCAGGAATATAAAAAAGAACCAATGTATAATAAAACAAAAATTAAAACAGTATATGAGGTTACACAGCAACAATGCAGAAATAAGAACTGGATCTTCAGCTTGAAGGCTGCAGGAAAATAAAAACAGAGGCATAGGAAGAAACACCAGAAATAATGTACAGACATCCTTACACATCAGGCCAAAATACAGTTCTTTATGTCTACCCAGTACAATTTCAAGGCAACAGGAAAAAAAAGAAGGAATACTATATGCTGGGTTGATGTTCTAATATCTTTCACATACAAAGAATACAAAAATTGTCTGGGAGATAAATAAAAGATAAAAGGGCTGCTGTTTGATACAGTTCTCTCTCACCTCTCCCACTCAGATTCTGCTCTGATTAATTTCTGCCAGAGCAGACACCACCCACCAGGAAAGCCAGGCTTGCTGTGGTGTGCAGTTTAACAGTTAATACTGATAACATTTACCCAAGTATAACTAGACTTGTAATTTAAATTCTCTGCTGTGAAAAGTGAAAAACATCTGGGGAACTCAAACTTGCTATTTCTGGCAACCTGCTAAAAAGGCAAGCCAGCTTTGCACTCTGTTCATATTTTTTAAGGTTCCTCTACAGTCCAGAAGGGCTTGAGCTGTAATTTATGTAAAAGAAAAAAAATAATCTGGTCAAGTTTTTGACAGTAGCCAAAGACTGTCTCTGCTTCTCTACTTTGATAACTGACACTGAACCAAATACTCAAACAATATGAGATGCATGCACATTTTAATCCCTGTCTGTAAAGTATGTCCCATTTAAAAACATTGCATGGAAACAGCTAGGATCTTAGACATTTGGTTTAAAGCATTGTCTTCAAACAGTTTGAATAATAACAGAAAACATTCATTAGATATACTGTAAATTAGGAAGGAAAGCAAATAATTTTAGAATATCAAGCTAAATATAAATTTCCATACTCACTCATATAGAAAAAAAAAACTATAAAGCATCTCTGCTCAGGTAAACACTGGGAACCTAGGAAGTTCCACAATAGCACATACCATACACTTAAAACCCTAGTTAATTATACTTCAGGGTTGGAAATTACAGAACAATTTAAAGGAGAAAAGTACATATATCCTTTTCCATCCAAAATTATTTATATACCTGGTAAGGTCTTAACTCTTCTCTGCAAGGAAGATGATCTTTTGAAATCAGCTAAAAATTTGAACAGATCTTCATCACTGAGCCTGTCTCCTTCCTACCAGGAGAAAGATAAAAATCAGTACATTTATGACAATACTGCATAACACTGAGAAAAGCTTCTAAGTGAACAGTGTCCTTGAGGCATGAAAAGTAAGAGGGTTACTGCCTACTTGACAGCAGTTATTCTCTGTCCCCACACGAATATCACAGGTAACTTTTTCCAACACAGTTCACATGACATAGATGAAAAATGTCTTAGGCCATCAGAAGTAAAGAGTATCTAGTACCTGTTTAAAGAAGGTGGTCAGGGTTAGAGAGGTTGTTTTGAAGTTTGATACTGGATAGCTGTCCTCCGAATTGAGACTTCTCTCAGAAAGTCTTCTTGCCTGCAGCAGTGTTGCCCTCTTGTCGCTAGTGGTTCCTTTCCCTTCAAAAGGAAATTAAATGAAAAATCAACTTGCTTTGTGTTGCTTTAGTACAAAGACTACAAGGATACCCTAGAAATCCACAACTTCCCAGCAACATCAAGAGTGAGTACTTAAAACATTCCACTGCTTTTATACAGACTAGGTAAAATAGTGGAATGCCAGGACACACCTAGTGAAGTGACATTATTTCTGCTGCAGAGCACAAGCATACTGAAATTTTCAGTTCATGGGTTATAAAGCACAGTGGTCCTGTGTAGTCCAGAAGCTATTACATGCATTTTGACTGTCCCATATTGCAAATGAACTCTATGTGGCAAAGGGAGTTTTACTTACACAAAGCAAGTGTTCAACAAAAATTAGGCCTAAGACACAGAGGAATATTTAGCGTACATAAAAATAAATATGCAGAGATGCAACAGTGAGCAGGTACGTTGTGTTTGTAGCACTGAAAAGGAAGGCTCAGAACATGACTTTGACACTGTTATATCACATTACTTTGAACCTGTTCCTCACTCTTGATGCCAGAGTGAATGAAATTGTTTCCTATGCACAGTCCTACCAAGTGATGCTTTGCATTAGTTAGAAAAGTTAGACAACTACCGTTTAAACCTTCGGCCTCAGTTATTTCTCGTTCAAGTGTTGAAAGATTGAAGAAATTAGTCAGGCTTATGGGAATCCAGGCGAATGGCATTCTGTACTTGCCCAACCGCTGACAAAAAGATTCAGCTTGGACTCTCAGTTTTTCAATCTTTTCTTTTGTCTAAGATAAAGAAAACAATGACTGTTTCAAAATCAATCAGTTATTTTAATGCTACTATAGGTAAAAAATAAGAAATTACATATTTTCAGTTCAGTAAATAATTTTCACTCATGTCATGTGCTTTCTTGTTACAGCACTGTCAGGATCATAGCTGGTTTTATTTGTGCATTCACTCCTCATTTCTTTTCAGTGAGTTAATTTTCATTATAGAAAAGGAAAACACAGATGTTTTTGCAGTGACCTTGAAGCCCACCATGAACAATCATCATGAAACAGTGCTTCCTTCATCAGAAACAGAAACAATATTCTACTGAAAGCAACATTCTAAAGGTGAGAGACATGTAGAAGTCCAGCAAACATTGTCAGTCTGCTCCAGGGAGGTAAGTGACCACAAATTCCTTGAACTGAGCTTACTGAACTGAGTGTTATCTATGAATGAGAGCACTGAACCAGCCATGTACACGCTACAACAGGTTGTTTGTCCATCCAAAGCAATAGCATGTCTACATGGTACAAATATTTCTGTTAAATCCACATTGCATTGTCATCTCCTTTGACTCAAGACTTTGTCAGTATTGATTTCCATAGGGATCACTAATGACAGTGTACCTTTCCTTCTCAACCCTTCTTTCTGAGAGTCACAGACAGCAAACTGCTTGCACCATGGATGCACTAATTGGCTTCCTCCCCAGTGTTCTCAGAATTCTATCCTATCCCAAAGACTCTGTTCTTTCTCTCTTTTTTTTTTTTCTTTTTTTATTGTGCATGCATTCTTTGATCTAAACACTCTTTATAGTTATTTACTTACCTTGCCAGCCTCACTTTCTTTTAGAACCATGTAGGGTTCTGCACAGTCTCCAATTTCTCCTTGCTGAAGCACTTTCTCTATCTACAGAAAGCAGTGAAATAAGACACAAAGGAACAATGTTACCCAAATAGTAATGTGTTGCTTCTCTAGCAATAAGAAAAATCTGCCTAAATCATCGAATCATAGAATCATTTACATTAGAAAAGACCTTTAAAATCATCAAGTCCATCCATTAACCCTACTCTACCAAGTCTAACACCAAGCCAAATCTCCAGGCACCACATCTATACAGCTTTTAAACACATCCAGGGATGGTGACTCAACCACCTCCCCGGGCAGCCTCTTCCAATGCCTGATAATGCGCAATACAGAACTCTTAAAACTATCTTTATGGATTAACTGATACTAAACCTCCTAGTTTTCCATTTGGTATGTTAGAAAGCAGAAAATATGTATGCAAGAATACTTTTAATCGGGTACTACTGCTTTTTCACTAAAATCAGGATAATTGACACATTCAAAATGAAGTGGTTCAGGGTAACTCTGTTTCAGAATTAAATAAACAAAATTATGCAAAGTATGGTAACCTAAAACCAAATAACCTCCACAGAATTTAGTTAGTATTTAAAAAAACCCGCCTTATTTCACTTTAAATTTCCATTAGTCAGGGATAGGAAATTCTAAATACTTATTAGAATCAGAACACAGGGTATCAGTATAACTTCTTAGCTTGGGAGTGAGATATTCCAGTAGACACTTATGCATATGTTAGGAAAAAGTATTATAATTCATCACAGCTACAGGTAGCTCATGTTTGTCATCTCCACTAACTCAGACAATGGGCACAGCCAGGAACAGGAAGATCAGTGAAGTAGCACTGTAGCATACCTTTATTACTAGGTATATATCCGATGAGGGGTAAGTGACAGAAAATACTGCTGATCTTGCTTGAGTGGACAAGTCAATGGAGGGTGTATGAGAACGCAAGAATCCTCTTAATGAATCAGAGTTGAGGTCACAATGAAAATTTTCTGAGATCTTGAAAAGAAAAGATACGTGAATGTATTGCAAATCAAAAATGCATCAAATTTTATTTTAAAATAAACGTCTGGATGCGTTCCTTTGTTGCCTGGATGGGTTCCTTTGTGACCTTTGCTAGATTACATGATCCTGCTCTGGTAGGACAGTTGGACTTGAAGATCTCCAAGGTCCCTTCCAACCCCTGACACCCTATGATCCTGTGAAAAGTAATAACTAGAACAACAAAATAAACAATTTCAAGCATGTGACTTTCACTGAATAAAAAGAATCCTGGATCAGACAGCATGTGTGAAAAAGCTGAGTGTTTTTTGTAAGTTTTCCTAAATTGTTACTCTAGAGATAAAAAGTCCAAGCCAACCAAAGAAAAATACTCTATACACACCTACCTTTTTTCTTTCTTTTACATCATAGAGAGCTATGCATGCAAACAAAGGTTCAATCTCTATATCAAACCTGTTAAGGAAAGACAGAGAGGACACTGATTAATACCGTATTTTATTATTCTGTATTATAAAATATGAAAGGGCTGTATTTCTACTGTCACTTCCTTTAGAAAGTAAAGAGAAATGCCTCACTCTAGACCTCAGCTCTCTGAAAGTCTTGAGGAATTTTTTATTAGTGAATTTTATTAGCTGCTTTCAAGAGGAAAATAAGCGAATTAAACTGCACACAATGTATTTTCTAAAATTTGTGAGAAAGGTAATTTCAGATTTCAGTTAAAAATGATCATACCGTTCTTGAATTTTTTTTGTTGCTTATCAAGTCCAGTAGTGTGTACACAGACCAATCTAGCTGGCTGGAAATAGATAATTTGGGTTCATTCCCAACTCCTTTTCAACCTGACATGTTAAAGACTTCTGTAATGATGGATAGAAATAGTCATCTACACTAAGAAAGAACAAGCAGCCTGTGAACGCCTGCTGAATGAGACACTTGCAGTGGTGTAGCAGGGTCAGCAGCAGTATGCTGGTATGAGATGAGAAGCAGAGAGAGAAGCCTGTGAAGCACACTTACTTCAGAGTCTGCAGCTTCACCAAAATCCTATTGCCCAGGTGTTCCTTTGGGCGATCTGGCACTGGCCGTATCTCCACTGCATCTTCCTATCATTAAACAGTCATTCTAGTCATATTCAATTAAAACAACTGTAAAGTTACATACATAAAACTTTTACATGATGCTAACTGGGCCATTGCAACAGAGTAGAACCATTCCTCACTCAGCAGGGGATTTCATCTCCTCAGAGATGAAAGAACATTGATCTATATTTCTGAATTTTTATACTTCTGATCCCTAGCTGGCATTTACATTGAATATTTATTTACACTTCTGTCCCCCAAACAAGTGTTACAGCAAAGGGTAACAGCCTGACAGAATTCTATCACCAGCATGTGGCTTGATGCATACCAGGAGGAGTATGACGAAGGCTCACAGGGAACACCGCGAGTCTGAGTACAACCCCCAGAATGCAGGTTCAGGGCAGCTGACAGAAGCCTGTGGTGTTATTGTTGTCTGAGAGAGAAACATCCCCAGGCCTGTCTTTCAACTGCAGTGCAGCTTTAACCTCAAACACGCTGGGACAGCCAGCTCAGGATGGCTTGTGGGCTGCTTGTCCCTCGAGCTCACCTCGTCAACAGAGGGGTAGAGGGCGAGGAGCTCGGCATGCCTGTTGGTGCGCCGTGCCTCCTCATTCTGCCTCTCGAACTCCTCGGCACTGACATGCTGCAGCAGGTTTTCCAGGCGGGGGTCTGGCTGCAGGCTGCGTAGGTCAAAGTCAGAGGAGGTGAGGTTTGTCCTAGAGGACTCCTCGGAGAGCACATGGACATGTTGGGCCCCCCCCTGTTGGAAAACCACAAAACGGCAAGGTGTAGCTTGGATGCTTCTGCCATGAGGCCTAGTGGCAAGCGTGGCTCTCCACTTGATGCCATTACAGACATCCTAGGCTGCTTCCGTCAAGGAAATTCCTATATTTAATTACTTTTCCCAAAGTGAAAAAAACGTACCTGCAAGTTTGCATCACTGGAATCCAATGTTTCTGATGCAAATGTTTGTTTTTGAAGCGTCTTGTGAAAATTTTTTCGGGAGCCCTTGTTTTTCAGCCTATATGTATCTGAATTCCCTTGGTTCCTTTCACAGAGAAGCCCAAGCAAGTCAGGACAGCATGAGGAGGAGTTACAGAAAAATAAAACAGAAAAGACAAATAATAAAAAAAAATAATTACAAAACCAGAAACATTATTGTGCAAAAAAGCAGCATAGTGCAGCTTTTATGCAAAAATGTGACATTTCACAACATTTAATTGTTTTATCGCACCACTGAAACTCTATCATTTGTCTCATCATTTTAAGAATGGTTTTAAAAGGAAGAAAATTTATTCAAATCACTTTTGCATAGACTGTGAGTCTGAGACAGCAGCAAAACCTGACCTAGGTATGAATCCAGCTCTGAGTTCCTCATCAAGCATGGTGATTATTTCAGTGACCTCAAGAACATGGATCAGGATTGTTTATCTCTTGGCTGGCTCTTCGTTCCTACAGTTATACATTAAGGAGCTTACTGCAATCATTAAGGAGCTTACATGCAACAATCTACACCTTTCAAATGGTGCTTGCTATTGCTATGGCACAATTTAACCCTCTCTCCTAGCAAATTCCCAAAATTTTGCAGCAAGGTACCAATTTCAAGTTACATTTTTGTGGTAGATGGAAAAATAACAGCAGGCACCCTGAAAAAAAAGATACCAGATGTCTCCAGAACTCTGTTTCTTTCACTTTAGTACGACCCTTTGGCAATCAGCCTCCTTAGTTATAGTATCCTACTTCATTCATTTGCCTTTCTGTAACACTCCCAAAGCAGTATCTAAATATCTGAGCACTTTCATGAGATGCCACAATAAGCAATCGTTGCTCAGGGAGACACCTTTTTAATTCATTTGGGGAGTAACTGAATTATATGCTCTGATGTGTTTTAATTTTAATTGTTCAAAATTTTAATAATTTACCAGTTCACTGAAAATTAAAACTGCAGTCATAAAAGAGACAATTACAGCTCTCCTTGGATGTGACCTTTTCTTGGATCCACGTTAATCATCCAGAATGTAAGAAAGAAATTCTGCACAACTTGACTTTAAGACATTTCAGTATCCGAAAGAAATTTTGTTCGTTATTTTCTAACAACCTCTGGTAGCAAACAAATGATTAATGGAGAATTTATGTACCTGAGACTGTGCTTTCTCTGTGGTGTACAAGCTACACTAGAGATGCCTTTCCCCTACAGTATGCCTGGAAAATTTATTTATATTGTTTATTTATTTTGAAAAGCATGGTATGAATTAAAACTCACCTAGAAGCAAACCCTGGCTTTACCACACGTCAATTTAATTGCCACACTCTGAATTAAGAAAGTGGGATGAAGAAAAGGAACAAAGGACAGCTGAAAGGAGAAACTGACAGGCACAGGAGTAAGCCTCCCATTCAAGCCTCTGGCAAAACCACATTGACCTCTCAGCTGTGTCCAGATCCTTTTGTCACATACCTCTCTGTGCTGGGCACTTCTGCTCATGCCACCCACTGAAGATGCTTCAGTCTCCTGTTCTGAACCTTCACATCCATGAGTGGATGAAAATCACTAACGCACTCCACATCCATACTTCACCAGACCACACATTCAGCAACCTGTCCTACGAATCTTTGTCTCCCAAGTAGGCAACTACATTTTTTTCAGCCTTTCTCAAAACAGTGGAAAGATTTTTACACATACTTCTTTTCTCAGTTCTCTCTTGGTGTCTTTTTTTCCTCTCATACCTGTTTTGAGAATACTATCCAAGCATAACATGAGATTCCCAAAAGCAGTCTATCACTGCTTTATGTGACACTGCAGCATCTTTTACACTGTCTTGTTCTTTGCAATTTTTAATAACTTGCTTGCTTTGTTAGCCACAACCATCAAAGCTCAGCTCTCTGACAGGGCCCTTTATCATGTTTACTGCAGATTCAACTGCTCAATAAAGTTTCTGAATGCAAATTTGTCTTAACTTGAATGAATGAAATAATAAAACATGACACAAATCTTTTCACTTATATGTATTTCTGTGGCTCCATCCACATTTCTACAAGCACACGTATGTGCAAAATTAGCTACACTCTATTTTTCACCTCACCTGCTTTACTGCTCATTCGCTACTTGTGCATAGATGAAGCTGTACTCTGGCTCTTTATAGAATGCTCAGGACAACACCGTGTGAAAAAGCTAGTGCCTGTGCTCTGAGCAGTGCAGGTGGAGGGCCTGCAGAACCCACTAGCTTATATTTAGTCACTCACTGTGGAACAGTTCTGAGAACTCAATCAATTTCATCAGCACCTGTGGAGGAAGTCTCTTAGTAACCGTTAATGACTGCTCCATCCCCGCACAAGATGCACAATTAAAAAATACAATTCCTTTACAATCACCAGCAGTCAGTCTGTAATGTCCTGACTGCTGATGTACGTAGAGGTCAGAAAAAAAGATAGTAGGGAGGGCAGGTGATGGGACACAACGAAATGGCAGCAAATGTGCCCTCACTCTACCAATGGCTGCCACTACTGCTTCTCAAGAACAGTGCATGAAAGCAGGAGGGGTTGAACAGGAAGTGCTGCAGAAAAGCAGAGCTCCAAAAACCTCCTTCTGAAGAAGAGAAGGGGGTGATGGGGAAGGAAACAAGCTCCACTGACACAGCGCATTCCTGAGTCTGGGGACAGACATCTCTTCACGGAAGGCACTGACCACGAGTTCCCTTCGTATTTAATACATTAAATGGAATGAAAAAAAATGATTAAAGTGAAATAAAATAATGAGTACAGGTCCAGTTCTATGTGTTGAGTTATACTGATGCCAAATGCAGAAATTGCTTACTGATGTCAAATGTCAAAGTTGGATGTTACACTAAAAATCCCATGAATACAATTAATAACTGCTGGGAAAGCCTTTTTTTTTTTTTTTTTTTTGCTACGAGCACTCCTTTTTGCTTTGCAGTACCATCAGAAATCATATAATGTTGAATTTTCACAGCATGAAGGGAAAATGAAGAACAAATTAATGTAATTTTTATCCCTGTTACCTTTCCTTTTAGTATGATCAAGTAATAGTAATATTACTAATTTAGATAAATCATCATTACAGACAATTAATGTGAATTTCTCCCCAATTAATTCCAAGTAATTAAGAAGCAGATGCAACAATATTTAGCTATAGCACACCAGATCAAACAAAATAATCTAGTTATATATTACTGAAAAGTTAGCTCTTGTCTTCAGTCACTGATTCAAATAATTTCTCTTTACGATTACTTCTAACAGGATGGATCTCCTTTCTGACAAATAATATGCAAGGTATTTTGTATTTTATTTATTTATATGTAGCTTACTTTCGATTCACAATCAGCCATTCCCGGATATATGTCTGAACACAGTCTCTGACATGTGAGTCCAGTTCAATCCTGGGGAAAAAGCAATATATTGTAAATATTTTAGTACCTATGTCATACTTTAAGGACAAAAAAAATTATCTAAACATGCTGTTCAGATAAAGACCTTTCTATTAGTCCTCTCCTGTATATTTATTTTACTGCTAAACTGTTGTTTGAGGTTTAAAGAATTCTCTGTACTACAGGAATTCCCTGATGCAGGTTTTTGCTACTATGCTTATAAATTAACAAACATACATTTAACAGAGGTAACCATTTGCCACACTATGAATTTCAGAAATATAAGACCAATGTTGCTATAAAATAAAGCAAAATAAAGTAAACTGTAACAGGTATAATCTTTGTGACTTTACAGACGTGGTAACAAGTCTCAAAATACAGAGCTCGGCTCCTGGACTCTTGCAAATACATACTGTCTTGTATGCTTATGGTGTAATTTTCTTATTCTCATAGAAATGAAGAAAATTCTAAAAAGGTAACCTAAGTTTTTAATAGGACATCAGAATAAAACTTTAAGGTCTAGGAATATATTATAATTTAATTTCATCATTTTCAAATAAGTCTCATTAAATGTAGGGGGTTGTCGGGGCTGCCTGAATAGACTGCATAGTGACCAGAACTGAAATATTATAAGCTAAAGTCAATGTCTGTGAAATGATGTTGTAGCATGGTTCCCCTACTCCTATTTAAAGAAAAATTCCAGTAACCTGTGTCAAAATCACTTGTTATGTCTTTGGATCCAAGAAGGTAAAGGAGTAGGATACACATACAATGCAGGAATGGGTGAAAGGTATGATACATTCTTAACATTTTCCACTCAGAGGTCTTAACAGATTTGGAACTAGTTATCCAGACTGGCCAACCAATTTGGGTTCCTGCATGCACCATGGGACAGAGCCTTGGCCAACTGCTGTGTGCCCCTGACACCAGTGGAATAACATAGCACATGGTCACTTCCTGCATTTGGTTCAGGTGGGATGTATGTTTGCAAGCAGGCAGCATGTTAACCCAGTTTGGTAGGTGGTATTTATTTCCAGCTCAGGTGCAGGAAGACACCACAGACTGCATTGCCTGCGGTTGAATTTTTGGCACATGCCCCTCCTGTGCTCTCATCTTCCCTAACACACCCTGGTAACCTAGACCTGGATTTTCTGTGAAAGCACTAATGTTGATAATGGTGGTGTGAATGGCTAAATAGGAAGCTGCTGTGTAAAAAAAAAAAAAAAAAAAAAAAAGCCTTTTGAAAGTGTATTTGTTGGTATGGACTCTTTGAACTTTGCCACAGACTCCTTACAAAACCCTTAATGTCATTGCAATGCAAATTAGGCCTAAAACTCATTGTACAGCATGAGTCTACATGTTCTCCTAATGGAAAAACAAATAGATAATTGCTGTTTAAAACAGCAGGAATAATGGGAGGTAACTTTGGAAATAGGGAAGAAATGGCCATCTTATCTTTTAAATCTCATTTCAAAGCTGGATAATTTTTCACTAATTTTGCCCATCGTTTAAATAAATGGGAACTTAAAGCAACAAAATATTCAGTCTCCCACATCCATTCCTCTTCTCCAGTTCACAGGAAAACAAGAATTCATGATAATGACTGGAAAATTTTCTATGAGAAACTTCAAGTGAAAAACACTTTCTGTCCAAATGTTACAAAATCCTCTAGGAACTGTGTAATCCAAACCATTCTCAAGGGACCTAGCACGGCACCTTGTCTCTACTGCTTCTGATTTCCTCAAATTCCTGAGAGATGCACTGGGCCAAGAGGGAACTTGCACACTGAGACCTTGCTTAGAGTGAGGGATTCTCACAGCTGGCAAAAATCATAAGAACTGTGGTTCCTGCTTGGCCTCACTACGTTTGGTATGTTGGGCAGAAAACACCGAACAAATACTGCTGTTGTACAAGGCTCTGGTTCATATGGCTGGCTGGTATAAATTAAAGCAGGCTGTAACAACTTCTGTGGGAACAGAGGGGGATGCAGGTCTACCCTGTGAGCCAGGACACCATAAACTAAGCCTATATGTCCTTTCAGCATTCCAGTTTGGCACAGCAGAGAATACAGCCTGTGCTGTTCATTTTCTGAACGCACTGGAAGGAGCCAGCCCCCCATCCCAAACACGCTGCAGAAGTAGCCATCTTTGCAGACATTACAGTTTGGGGCTAACACTTTTATCTGTCTGTTACTGCTTGCAAAACTCCTTCGTCCTTTGTGGTTCTGCTTGAAGGTACCATTCATAGTGGAACAATCCTTGAAGACTGTTTTTTATACCATACATAGGACTCTCCTAAATCACATCACAAACTCCAATGCATCCCTTTTGTTCACTCTGAAAAATTCTGTTGCCAATAGTTTGTCTTTTTATCGAAACAGCTTAAATATTTCTGCTGGGGGCGGGGGGAGGGGAAGGAATCAGATTCAACACGTTTTAAGTGTTGATTTTTTACTAATTTTAAACATGTTTTAAGTGTTGATTTTAAGTTAAAAGCTGTTGAAAATACTGGAATTATTTAATTAATACAATCCTGAAATCAAAAGTGACTCCTATGCAACAAATCAACACCTTTCCTCCCCACCTTCCCCCCATTTAAGCAAGAATGGTACTAAGAAGAACATGCTCAGTGATCTGATCAATGCCATGTAACCCACAGATGGGAAAAAAAAAAACACACAACAAACCGAAGGAAAAAAGAAAAGAAAACCTCAATCCTATGCTTACTACTTAATGAGAATCAACTTCCACCTCTGACATTGCAACTAGAAAGACTTTTTTCATATTACCCTCCTCCCCTTCTTTAATTTTTCCTGTTCTACTTGTGGCATACATTTACTGCTTCCTGCTAGCTCAGGAAGTTGTGTATGCATTTACATAATTTTAAGCATGCAAGCAGGCCTGACAGAAAGGCAAAGTTCAAATATTTAAAGTTCAGCAAGCACATAATGGATGGATGGCAGAATGAGCTGTCTGGATCAGCATCTTCAATACTAATTTTAAACTTGCAGTATTTCAGAGGGAGGGCAAATTTCCTTACCCATCTTCTGGCACAGAGGGTTGCAAAGTCCTGCATTCTTTGGGTGTAAAGACAATGTCCAAGTCATCTTCGGGAAAGTCACCAAGTTCTTGTGCTAATTCTGAGTCCAAGTTGTTCAGCCGTGTCATTAGGAAGCCTTCAAAATCTACTGGCTCTACTGCATCATAAAAGGAAGGCTAATGGAAGAAATAAATAGGTGTTTATTTTATGAATAGATTTTTTTTTCCTAATGGTGTTAATTTAAGCTTATTTATTTAATTCTTGTTATTGTTCCATTATTTATGAAATGCTGGAAATCAACTTGTCAGCTTTTATACAGTGTCACTGCACTTATGATTCTATGAAATTTGGAACAGGCTGCCCACAGAGGTTGTGGAGTCTTCTTCTCTAGAGATTTTCAAGACCTTCCTGGATCTGTTCCCATGTGGCATGCCCTAGGTGATCTAG